>PVLD010000349.1:172500-306351 GCA_004027595.1 Dinomys branickii | reverse complement strand
AAAAACAAAGAAGAAGTAAACTAAGGGTAATCTATTTCACTTCTTGTCAATCAAGTGTGCGAAATATATGATGAATTTTAACATAAACAATGAGACGAGGATTTCTCCAAGTCTTCATTTGAACTGCCTAATATTATATTTATATTTTCACTGTCCACCATTTCCATGAATAATTTAGAATGGGCTGTGTAACTCTTTTTGGAAACAAAAATATTTGAAGGTAAAAAAATACCCTAACAGATGGATAGAGGTATTTTGAATAAACAAAAGGGAAATTCAAAAGCTACTAATACAACAAATAAATTCATATTAGAGAAAAATTAAATGCAAAGGAAGACTATCATGACAATGGATTTAGAACATAATTAGTACCCTTCAATGGGTACACATTTAAATATAAAAATATCACTCAGAAAACCTAAGCAGTTATGTTGAAGCATTCAATAGAAAAAAAATCAAATATAAGCTGAAATGATTATTTATTTTTAAAAGTGTAGTTAGAATATTTCTAAAAAACCAGAAAATTAGAAAGCCAAAGTTAAACATTTATTGGGTCAGACTGCCATTGCCGCTGCAACCCAGGTGAGCAGCGTGGAGGATGGCCTCTTCCGTAGCACTGAGGTGGCTGCTACCTGGGTGAACCACGCTGGGAGGCCCAGAGACCAGGGCAGGGCCAGGGACAAACAAGATTCCACCTAGGGCACACAGAATGGACAGGCAGGACCAGCGGCATGAAAAGTCTGAAGCAAGAACACAAGCCAACAGGTGGGAAATCAGGTGAACAGCGTTGTGCTTGCGGACAAAGACGTGGAACATAAGCAGGTGGGGAGGGGCTGCCCCGTCCTTGCTCTCTCTCTCTCTCTTTTCTACGTGGCTGGGAGGGCTGACCCTACCCTCCAAACCTACTGACCAAGCTCAGGGAACCCTTGTTTGCTCCTCCATTCTTTCTGTTCTACCCTCTTCTCTAGTTTCGCAGTCTGTGTATAATCTTTCGTCCTGCACCTGGCTTCTACTTTCTTTCCAATTATCTTTGCTTTATCAACCACACTTCTTAAATCTCCCCATCAAGGGCGAAACTACTACATGAAGGAGAAACACTTTGAATACAGGCTCCCAATTTACAAGGGGTTCTGTTACATAACAGGAGATTTTGCTCCTTTGCTATAAGGTGCAAAATGAACAGCTATCAGAGTTTGTCAGTTTCTGTACTGTTCTTGAGGCTATGGTTATTGCTAAGTACACTACTTTAGTTAGGATGTCATATCTGTTGTAATCATGCGTTCTTCCTTCTGTAACAGTACCGGAAGCTCTGGGGTAATAATTTCAATACAGCCCAGCACCAAGGAACTGACCCAGATAGATACCAAAATTTTACTCTTAGCTAACTGGGAAGGCAGGATCCTGGAACAGACACAAGTCAAGTACCTCCTACACACAGAAGACATCCCTGAGGAACTGTCTTTTCCTAGAGGGGACTTGATACTAGTGATAGCTATCTACTGCCAAAACAAGGATCAACACAGAAAACAAAAATTTTTCAAATAGAAAATGCCAAGACACAGTCTCAGACTTCCAGTCTACCTAGAACAAGTCCAGGAGATAAGAAAATAGCAGAAAATGGAAGACACACAACCAAACTTTCTGAAATGATAGGAACTGAAGTGAAAAACCAAATCCATGAAGTTATACAGGAACTCGGATCAGAAATGATCTCTCAGGCAAACAAAGAAATGTCGTCATTCATACAGGAACTGCTCAGCAAATCTAGAGCACGGATAGAAAAAAATAAAGGATGACAGGACAAGGACGGAAACTGTACAGTCCACACAGCACAGAGACAGAACGCGTGAAACAGGTTCACACAGGCATCCCGGAAATCAGAAATTCCACCAAAAGCTGGCAAAAATGTTGAGCAAAACTGAAGACAGACTTTCAGACACTGAAGACAGGACCAGAGCTAGTGATCACAAAAAGAAAGATCTCTGAAAAATAACAAAAGATCAAGAAATAAGAATTCAACAGCCGCAGGACGACACAAAGAAAAACAACATAAGACTGACGTGTCAATGAAAAAGCAGAAGTCAAACAAATGACTTAAAAAGATTACTTGCAGAATAGCAGAAAATTTCCCAAATATGAAAACAGAATCTGAAATACAGTTAAGTGAGGCATATAGAACTTTAATTAGCCTCAATTCACCAATCAAAAGAAACAGCCTGCCAGAATGGATCAAGAAACAAGATCCAACAATATGCTTTCTTCAAGAAACACATTTAACTCACAAAGACACACACAGAATGAAAGGCAAAGGAGGGAAAACAATACTCGATGTGACAGGAACCCAGAAAAAAGCAGAGGTAGCTATTACGTATTCAGACAATGTGAACTTCAAACCAAGAATGATTAAAAGAGATAAAGAAGGACATTGCATACTTCTTAGGGGAAAATTTCAAGAGGAAGAAATAACAATCATAAATATGTATGCACCAAATATAGGAGCATCCAACTATACAAGAAAATATTAAAAGACATAAAAAATTAAATAACCAATAACACAATTGTAATGGGGGACCTTAATACCTCAGTGTCATAAAGAGATAGACCAACTATCCAAAAAAAAAAAACCCAGCAAAGAAATACCAAAACTGAACCAAACCTGTGAACAAATAGACTTAGTAGATGTTTACAGAGTATTCCACCCAACATCATAGGAACATACATTCTTCTCAGCTGCACATGGGATGTTCTCTAAAATAGATCATATACTAGCCAACAGAATATTCTTAAGTAAATGCAAAATAACTGACATTATTCCATGCATATTATCTAACCAAAGTGCAATGAAATTAGAAATTGCAAATGACACTGCAAAAACTCCATAAATATATGGAAATTAAATAACATGTTCCTGAACAACCAATGGGTCACAGGTGAAATTAAAGAAGCAATTAAATAATATCTACAGTGAAAACAAAAATGCAGATACAACATACCAGAACCGGTAGGATACAATGAAAGCAGTCCTAAGTGGGAAATTTATAGTGGTGAATTCTCACACCAGGAAAACAGAATAAGCACAAATAAATGCCAGAATGTTACACCTCAAGCTTCTAGAAAAAGAAAAGTAGGACAAGCCCAAAGCCCATGCAAGGGAGGAAATTATAAAAATCAGGGACGAAATGAACACAATTAAGACTAAGAAAACAATACAGAGAATTAATGAAGCAAAGAATCGGTTCTTTGAAAGAATACATAAAATTGATAAATTCTTCACTAACCTTATCAAAAAAAGGAAAGACTCAAATTCATGCCTTGAGGAATGCAAAGGGTGAAAGAAATCATTATAGATCCTGGGGAAATTCAAAAGATCTCATCAATACCTACTTTAAAAATCTTTATCCTCACAGGGTAGAAAACAGAAGAAATGGAGACTCCTAGATAAATACGAATTAACAAAGTTGAATCAAGAAGATATAACAATTGTGAATAATCCAGTATCAGTTAGTGAGATTGATAATATAATTAAGATCTTACCAACAAAGAAAAGCCTAGGTCCTGATGGATTCACTTCTGAATTGAAGAAGAAATTTAGGAAAGATTTAGTGCAAACATTCTTCAAACTGTTAATGAAATTGAAAAGGAAGTGGTACTCCCTAACTCATTCCAGAGACAAATATTACCCTACTACCCAAACCAGAGAAGACATACTCAAAAGAGAACTACAGGCCAACCTCCCTAATGAACACAGATGCAAAAATCTTCAGTAAGATACAAATGCAGCATATCATGAAGGAGATCATACACTAGGACCGAGTGGAATTTATCTTAGGAGTGTAGGATTCTTTGATTCACTAATTCTCTGTATTGTTTCCTTAGTCTTCACTGTGTTCATTTCTTCCCTGATTTTTATAATTTCCTCCCTTGTAGGGGCTTTGGGCATGTCCTGCTTTTCTTTTTCTAGAAGCTTGAGGTGTTCAACACACACTGTATCAACAGAGCCAAAGATAAAAATCACATGATCATCCGAATAGATGCACAAAAGCTTTCGACAAAGTCTAACACTCACTCGTGATAAAAACTCTACAGAAAGTTCGAATAGATGGTCTTTATCTGAACCTGATAAAAACCATCTACGACAAAACCAATAGTCAACATCATACTAAGAGGACAAAAACTGAAAGCTTTCACTTTAAAATCAGGAACAAGACAAGGATGTCCACTATCACCACTTCTATTCAACACAGTTCTCGAAACATTAGCCAGAATAATTAGAAAAGAGAAACAAAAGGAATAAGATTAGAAATGGAAGAAGTTAAACTATCATTATTTGCAGATGATATAATACTCTACATAGAAGACAAGACTCCATCAAAAACTTCTAGATTAAAATAACCAAATTCAGTAGCATAGGTGAAGACAACATCAATACACAAAAATCAGTAGTGTGCCTGTACAGAAACGACAAACTCACAGAGAGAAATCAGGGAAACCACACTCTTCACAATAGTATTCAAAAAAATGAGACACTTAGGAATCAATCTAACAAAAGGCAGTGAAGGACCTCTACCTTCAAAACTACAATACTCTGAAAATGGAGATATCAAAAAGTGGATATCAGAAAATGGGAAGACATCCCTTGCTCATGGATAGGAGTAAGAACATAGTGAAAACTGCCATACTCCCAAAAATGTTATGCAGATTTAATGCAATCCCAATCAAAATACCATTAGCATACCTCACAGAATGACAGAAAATATTCCTAAAATTCATCTGGAACCAGAAGAGACCGAGTATAGCAAAAGCAATTCTGGCAGCAAAGGCAAGGTGGGGGCCATTGCAATCCCTGAATTGAAATCATGCTACAAAGCTACTGTGACAAAATCAGCATGGTACTGGCAAACTACAGACCAAAGGATCAACGGAACAGATAAGTAGATGCAGACACAGCTACAAACACACTCAGCCACCTTATCTTTGAGAAAGGGGCCAAACATATGCACTGGAAGAAAGAGAGCCTCTTTAACACATGGTGCTGGAAAACTGGCTTTATATAAGCCAAAGACTGAAACTAGACCCGTGTCTATCTCCACGTACTAAACTAAACCAAAGTGGATCAAAGCTCTGAATATTAAAACAGAAATACTGAATCTACTGGAAGTGAAATTAGGTAGAAGTCTTGAAGACATAGACATAGGCAGGGAATTCATGGACAAAACCCAAACTGTATGGGAAATATTTCAAAGAATGAACAACTGGGACCTTATCTTATTAAACAGCTTTTACACACCAAAGAATCACCAACAGAGTGAAAAGATAAACCACAGAGTGGGAAAAATTTCAGCCTACTGCCCCTCAGACAAAGGACTTCTATCTAGAACATACAAAGCATTAAAAAATCAGGTCCCCAAAATTTCAAAGACCCAATCCAAAAATGGGCATCTGAGATGAATACACACTTCTCAGATGAAAAAATATTAATGGTGAATAAACATATGAAAAAATATTCCACATCATTAGTTATTCGAGAAATGTAAATTAAAACAACACTGAGATTCCATTTCACCCCAGAAAGAATGGCTATCATTAAGAAACCCACTAATAACAAATGCTGGACAGGCTGTGGCGAAAAAGGAACCCTTCTCCATTGCTGGTGGGAGTGTAGACTGGTGAAACCACTGTGGAAATTGGTGTGGAGATTCCTCAGAAAACTAGGATTAGAGGTCCCACTTATCCCAGCTATTCCCCTTCTGGGTATTTTCCCAGAAGAATTAAAAACATCATACTACAGTGATATATGTGCACCCATGTTTATAGCAGTGCAATTTGTCACAGCTAAATCTTGGAAACAGCCGAAATGCCCATCCACTGAGGAATGGATAAAATAGATGTGGTACTTTTATACATTGGACTGCTATGCAGCTACAAAGAAGATTCTTGAGACTGTTACAGATAAATGGGCGCAACTTTAGGCCACTCCAGTTATTGAAATGGGTATGGTAAGTTGGAATAGATGGTCTTTACCTCATTCTGATCAAAGCCATCTATGAAAAACCAACAGCCATCATCATAATAAGTGGACAGAAACTGAAAGCTTTCACTTTAAAATCAGGAATAAGATAAGGATGTCCATTATCACCACTCCTATTCAACATAGTTCTGGAAACATTGGTCAGAGCAATTAGACAAGAGAAAGACACAAAAGGAATAAAGTTAGGAATGGAACGTGAGTCTGCCAAATAACACGTGTCAACATCTTATGGTCTCCACAGCGAGACACTCAGAGTAAATAAATGTACAATAGACACTGAAATGTACAATAGATACTGTGCGATGGAAAGAAATTGTTATAAAAAGAAAAAGGAAGTAGGGAGGGAAAAGGGAGAAAATAAGGAAGGGAAAAGAGAGAAAAATGCAAGGCTAGTTTTACCATTAGCGTCTCTTTGGCTCATAGAAAAAGTTTTTGCTTATACTGATTGGAGAATATTTCATGCCAGTATCTTTTACACTGGGTAACTACTTTAAATATAGTAATATGCAATGTGTTAACTATTGTTATTCTTCTATCATCTTGTTATACATAAGCTTTGTTTTACCTTTTTCCACAAATTAAAAAAATATTTATTTGGTCAAATAATAACACAACGGAAAGATTTGGTATTATTCATTTTTCCTAAAATTCAAAAAAGTACTTACTTTTAAAGAGAAAAATTCTAAACCTATACTTTAAATATTTAATTAACTTTGACTAAAAGATGTATCTTTTGTGTTACTCAAAGTGAAGAATTAGTAAATGGTTCAAGAAAAAAGGCCCACGAGCCATTTACTTGATACTTCAGTAAGTGGAAAATCAACTGAGCTACAAATAAGGCCCATACAAACTATACAGGTCCCTGAATAAAGGGTACAAGACAAAGCCACTACCTCTGACAAGTTTCGGTATGTCACCTCTTATCTTTGATAAAATACTTGCAAACATAATTCTGATACTGATTTAAGAACACTCCAAGAGAAGGATTATGCAATTGAATAAATTTGCAAAGGAAAGATTTTGCTATGCTAATACTATAGTTTTTTTGAGATAACAGAGTGGATAAAGGGAGGTAGACAATTATCTACACTTTAATAATGCTTTCAACTCTGTACTATATACCGATACGCTGAGAGTACGAGATGAATTGAATAGATGACGGGACAGAGCAAATTGCTAGTGGCTTAAGTTGGAAATAAATGACTATTATTATTTTGGATACAGTACAGTACGTAGACATACACATACTGATGCATTTTAAATTTCAATTTGCAGCTAGACTAATTATGTGAAATAATACAAGTGTAGCTCATACACTGATGACCTCAAGAGAAATTTGGTAGCATTTAAGTACTTAGACAACCCACGAGAAAAATTTTAGGGGGCAAACAATAACATAGCAAGTAATTAAGTGAACGTTTAATCTACCAAAAGTAAAACACACCTCATGAATGAAAAATATACATTTTCACCTTTTGAATAGTGTCATATAGGTTATGTAACCAACAGAACGTTTCTTCTACATTTGTGCTAATGGCTTTCTTATTTTTTGATGTAATGAAAATTCAACAGACTCAGAGAAAGATAAATCCACGTTAGCACATACTGATTATATTTCTATATTTCTTTGTTTCATTTTGCATGGTTACAATTCATGAGAATACAGGGTAAGGTTCTGTCTTAGAGAAGGGACATAAAAACGTTGGCTTAGACTTTCAACTAGATTATTTAGAATTCAATATAAGCTCAAGATAAGCCACTTAAGCATACATTTAAGACGGAAGAGAAACTAGTCATTCATTTGTTCATTAATTCATGTAATAATTCAAGAAATTCAAGTGTGAAGGCATTCTGAATACTAGTTCATATTGTGTTTTTCATAACATTGAGATACTTAGCAATTTAAAAATCTATGGTTATTATCAGTGTCATTCTTCTTCAATTAATTAGGACTCTAAGATCTGAATTAATGGGATTAGACTAGTAAATACTGCAATACATTTTCACGGTTGATAGTAAGTCCTGCTCTTGCAATTTTTCAGTACTACAATGTTTCATAAGTGTCCTTGCGTTATTAATTACTAACATTGATCAGAATGCTACACAACATAACAGTACTTAAATTTCTTTAGATTGTTTTGGATCTAGTAATATATCTACTTGTATTGAGGCAATGTCATATTTATAACAAATATCGATCAACAATGCCAAGATATACATTTTATAAAGTCAAAAGAAGATAATATTACTGCAGATTCCTGCCAATGAAATTTGTTTTCTCAGTATACTATGAATTTAGTTGATCCTGGATAAGATCATAAAGTTAGGATTTCATGGGGGGGGGTCAAAAAAGGTAAGAAGAGTATACATTCACACATATAAATCCACGCACGTTTACTGTGAATACACTTATTTGTATGGTTCTGTCCCCTAAATCTATAGTGTTTTTTCCCTGTCCTCCCGTGGACTGTGTTAGGTAGGGACTTGGGTTGGTGGGATACTGCTTCTCAGACTCTAAAGCATTATACCTAAACATTTTAGATTCCACTTTAGGTTCTAGTTAGAGGCTGAGCTGTCTAGTGAAAGATTTGAATGTATTAAGGTAAAAATTCCAACTTTCAGGTTAGACAACAGCAGTCAAAGCCAAAAATCTGGCACATATTATCAGATTTTCACTTTTCAAAATCTCGTAAGAATAAATAATTGCTCTGCTGAAGCGGTGGGACTGCCAGTAACAGCAGATGATCACCTTAACTAACTGAGAAACATTTGTCTGGATCTTGCACTCAATTTATAATAGTATACATAAAGCCTCTGTGAAGAAAAAAGGATAAAATTTTCACATACATAAATCACATATAGCACAGTAAAGGGGAGATAAAAATCTGTTAAGAGGAATTTAAAATGCATTAGATTTGTTTGCATAATATTTGGGGGGGTGACCTAGCTGTTCTTAAAAAGAAAAAATAGTTACTCCATAAACATTAAGGCACAAATTTCTTAATCTGAATCATAAGCATTTATGACTTTTCAGCTTTTATTGTTCTCTGTTAAAAGCTTTTTAAAAAGGTTTTGTTGGCAAGAGGACTTTACTACTGCTAAAATATTTTTAAATGTATGAATAAATTCAATAAATTTCTATTACTAATTTTGATAATTTACCAGCTATCAAGATAAAAGAAGGAAATAAACCAACATCAGTTCTATTACTCTTCCCAATTTCTATTTTAGGATGCTCATAGACTAACACTATGCTAGGATGTATTAGTATCCAAGTAACACTGGGCCAGAATTTCGGTTCATGAGATGACACGAGCAACCCTATAGGTCATAAAATTATACGTCAAGGTCTATGTAAGGGACACGGAGAATCACGCCAGGCGGGGACTCCCTGGGGCCGGGGCGGGGATACTAAACCCATTCCTTTACCTTCTTCCTTTTTTCTCTTTGCTTCTTCCTCATTTCTTTCTTTGGCCTTCAACGCTTCATCAGCTTTTGCTACAAAAGAAACATTGAAAATTGAGAAAAATGAAATAGAAATGTATTACTTATTTCTATGAAGAATTATTAGAAGAAATATGGCAGCTGGAAATTTGGAACACACATTTATATTCACTGTTCAGGATAAATATCCTGAATAATTATTTTGAATCTTTGAAGCTAGTTCAAGATAATCTCTGTACAAAACAGCAAATGAATTAAAGCAGTGTAAGCTCAAATGATAACATATAAATTAGGAAAAATAGTTGATCATTAAAAGTAATCTGATTTGTCAGTACAATGTATCTGTTTAAAACTTCGTAGGAAAAATTTCAAGGTATAAAGCATATTTCAAATATAGGAAGCTCACAATATCTATGGAATGGTATCAAATTAGGCAGCATATTGTTTTCTTCATTGCACATAACAGTAGTCGGTCTCTATTCATGTTATGACAGCATTTGGTAAAAAGAATCTTTTTTCCTCTAGAAACCTCTTCCCTTATTACTTAATTATCTACTAGTTGCTCAACTGCAGGGGTTTCAAACACTTTACTACAGATGTTAAAGAAGATTAAAAATATACAGCACAGTAACAAGGGACTATCAATATACTCTGTAAATTAATTAGATTTCTGTTCTAGCACATCATTTATTCCAAAGCATTAATGTCTCAAAGGAACGATTCTCCTTTATTGCCGTCTCACTGCCTGATGAGTGAACTAAGTGAAAATAAGTCTCTAATAGCATTAGAGTTGATGAAATATTAAGTTAAAAAGTATTGCCTCATCAAAAGAAAAAGAATCAAACTGCGCCGAACCAAACTGTGGACGAGCCGCCACCATACTGCGGACGGCAACGTAAACTGCGGCTTAAAAAAGAAACAAGTTGACTCCAGTTTTTTGCTGCATATAGTTTTCTTATGCAAAATCAATATATCCACACACCCTTTGGAAGTATAAAACCTCGCTTCTAAGTGGAATTTAAAGAAAAGACATATCTCATACAAAACTATTTTTCTTCAGAGCTTGAGTTTTCTTCATCAATGCTGCCACTTTTCTTGATGTATAAAACTTATTAATTGTGTTATTAAGTGCTATATCCAATTACGTAGACATCTGTTTCCATTTACAAGCTTTTATACATACTTAGGATGCATTTAAAGTCATGAAATATTAAAACTTTCATGGCACTTGTATCATTGCAAGAATCTATTAAATAACATAATAAAAATGAACCACCAGTAACTCTAAAGACTTTTACTTCATTTACACTTTATTCTCCCTGGTAGAAGGACAAGGGTAATAGAAATTCCATTTAAATTCAATTTTGGTTATATGTGTAATTGTGGATATACCCCTTGAGTCATGTAAAATGCTCGGCTTATGTTTCTTTCAAATTATCCCGCTCAGATACACATTCTACTCCTTACAACCATCTTCAATATGTATTAGCAGAGCTCATTAGACTGAAATTTAATAATGCAAACATCAGGTGGATTTCAAGAACCTCCATTAACAACGTAAGATGGATTGCTTATATATAGCTCTTGGGCCAACTGGGCACAATTTAAATTCAATAAACTAGCCTGCTTAAATCTGATTTATCTATTTCACTATGCTGGTTTGTCCTTTCTTACTGATTTGTTGCAATACATAGAAAATTCATTGGAATATTGTTTTATATGTTTTTTAACACTGCAAATGGCTCTGGTGCTATGGTTAAATGTTTTAAGCAATTCAGCTTAATACTGTCAAGATTCTCAAGTATGTGCATATCTGTGTGCATAAATTTAAAAAATCTTTTGTATTATGCTGAAATAACATGGATAATAACCTTAAAAGCATATGTTTAAAAATTTTATCAATATATTCTCCATAAAGAATCTGAAAAAATTTACTTGAAGAGACTGTTTATTCAAATTAAATCATTAAGATAAACTTCTTACTCATTTTTAAGGGAATCTGGAAGAAAAATTTTTCGTTCTGATTGCTTTATGTTATTATGATTTAGGGTGAACAGAGGCAGAATTTATGGCCATACACACATAATTTATTTATTTTTAAAAGTTTTGTATTATTTAACAGGTAGCAATTTTGTTTTTGAAGTGAAGATACTGAAACTTAGATTAGATGTACCACAAAATTTTACACCAAAAAACACAACTAGTAAGTGACCTACTCATGATTCACCACTCTCTTTGGACTTTCCAATAGGATCTATTAAAAGTACATTATATGTATATGCCTTATGTCTTCTACTAACCTTGCATACACCTTCCAATGCCTTGGTTCTTCCATATTCTCCTGGGTAGCAATCCCCTCCAGAGGTTGCCTGCCACACTACCCAACCTGGATGATATGGCCTGAATATCCCCACCAAAACTCATGGTGAAATTTAATTCCCATTGTTAAGTTTAAAGAGCTGGGGATTCTAGGAGATAATTAGATCATGAGGGCTGCTGTCACGACTGAATTAATCCATGCATGGGTTAATGGCTTATCTTCTGAGTGGGTCCCCTGTGAATGCACTTTAGCTGCTTCTTTTTCATGTACCTCTTTGCAGAGCATTCTCACCAGTAAGAAGGCTCTGACTAGATGTACCCCCTCACCCTTGCACCTTCCAACCCCCAGAATCATGATTTACATAAACTTTTGTGCTTTATAATTGTCCAGACTGATGCCTTCACTTATAGCAATACAAAAAGGACCACGCTACTAGACCCAACACGACCATCGTAATACCATCCTTATAAAAATCACCCCCTTTCCTCTATGCCTTCAACAACACATTTGATCTTTTCTTTCTATTTTTGCTGCAGAGGGTCCCTACAAAACAGTGTATAATGCTGCTGAAGCCAATGATTTAAAAATTAACATGGGTCTTTCGTGTTGTATCTTTATAGCCAGCATTCATAGAGGATGTCAATTCCCATTTCCTACAATACACTGTAGTTTCGTCACTACAAATGCCAGTAATCTCACACCAGCTCCCCTGACTCCCTTATATTTCCTCAGCCTCAGTACAATTCACTTTCAAACTTTAGTGTCTCTCAACTCTTTTTATGCATCGTTTCATAAAGCAACACATTCATTTATGCATTTCAACCTATTTCCCTGTCCATCAAGATTCTTCCTGCTTAAGGCTCAAATGCTGTGTTCTCTACACTCACGCCGTATATGTATGTTCAAGCCTCACACATCCTGCACAATACTTACTCTATTACTCTTCGTTCAACTCAGCTACTGCCTTCCCTTGTTCCTGCCTTTTGTTCTACAGCATTTGCAATGGTTCTAAAAATTCTGCAACAGCCAAGTCTAACGGCTATCTTCGTTTTATCCTGATACAGTCTCCATTCTGTAGAAGTTAGCCAACTATACATTTCTCAGAATATTCTCTTAATTCTGACAATTATCTGTCAACATTTTTGTCTGCTACCTCTTTTACTCACTTCTTTACTCAGTTCTACCCTGCGGCACTACACCGCGACTCTGAACTGTAAGCCCTGAGCCTATCATAAGCACACCCAGCTATGCTGAGAGCCGCTCACCCTTTCGTTCCTTTCCATTCCCACTGCCAACACTCACACTCAGGTCCTCGCCTCTGTTCCCTTTGAACAAGCAAGATGCTCCCACCTCACCTCTGTACTTCCAAACCTGTTCCCTCCATGGACTTTCCAAATGATCGCCAGAGCATGTTCCCTGTTCTGTATTCCCAGTAGTCTGCAGGTACAGTTCAGAGAACACAGAAATGGTCAATTATGATTAAAAGAATGAATATACTTTTCTAAAGCATAAATATCATGTCACTCTCTCCTAAAAATATCTTCAAGGCCACCCTGAAACACACACACACACACGCACGCACGCACGCATGCACACACACGAACAAATACAGTGATACTTCAGTTGTCCAAGTCAATTGGCTCCAAATTCATGTTCAAACACGGAAAAGTTCATAAATTGAAAACATTTTCCCATAAGAAATACTGGAAAACTAACTAATTGGTTTTGAGGCCCCAAAATTATACTTATAAATTCATTTTTCCAGGATTTCAACAAATTTTGCAATGATTTCTTTAATTCTATTGTGGTTCTTAGCTGGCTGCTGGTATCACTAGCTCTCTTTGGTGCCATGGTCACAATATTTTATGTGAAAAAAGTGCCAAAAAGAAAAGGCACAATGACATGTATTTTACCACACAGACACAAGCAAAACATGTTGCCTGGGGGAGTGTGGTGCTGAGACTGAAGCATTGCCTCTTCGTGTCTGTAGCCAGCTGTGATGTGTGACTCACTCTTGGCCCATACAGGTTTTTTCAAAATGGAATTTTGGTTTGTCTCTGGAATAGAGTTACAAACACTGATCAGACTTTGTTTATGAACTTTGCTGTCCCAGTAGTGGAAAGTTTGAGCTTGGTGCTACTGCACAACAAAGGTATCGCTGTGTATTTTAGCTACACAGAGCCCAAGTCCTCAACATGTCGAGTAAAGCCCTGCAGAATCTGATCTCAATATAATTTTCTAGGCTCACCATTCACCACTTCCTCCGTTCCGCTGTAAGAATTTATAAGCTGTCCTTCTTGAGCCTAACCGCCTTTTCTTTGTATTATCGTATCTTTGTTGTTGCTAAGGGTGCCTATTCTCACTTTCTTGCTGAGACAATCTTAGTTCAAATATTATGCTCTTCTGTAGTCTTCTCTGATCAACACTCTTTGTGTCTATCTAGTAAAGACTTTCCTTGCCTTGTGATTCCATGGCTGCAGCTAAAACAACAAAAGAAGTAGGCAGGGAAGGGATCAAACTCATCCTCTTATCAGGAACCCACTTCAATATTGCATTGACGATGAAGTTTCCAACACAGAAAACTTAGGGGGCATTCTCAAGTCAGAGCAGTGATTCCCAAGTGGATATAACCATCCCTTCCTTTCTCTGTAGCTAATTTAAAACCTTCCGTATGTAATGTACAATACTTTATTCTGTTCACTGGAGGGAGTATTTGCTTTCTTGAGAGCAGGGTAGATAGTAGGCATGGCAGAATTATTAGTGTTAACTTCACAAGTGTTTAGCCAGACTATATTTGCTAGTCTCCTTGTCTAAGTGTGGCCACTTCCCTGAGTTCAGGTAACACAATATAGTATTAATGGTGAGCTGGCACATAAACAACCTCCCATGAAACCCCTCTTGTCTTTCTCTACCCATTGGCTGAATCAGGACTGAAGGAAGACAAACCACAAAAAAAAGCAATCTGAGTCACTGAATATCTCTAAGAAGCAATGTTTTCATTATGACTTGCATTATACTGTGACATGAGCACAAAATATTTATGTTTCAAGGCCCTGAAAATTTGAGGTTATTGGTTATGGCAGTTTTTAAAAGAAACAGCTTTATTGAACAAAAATTTGTACACTACACAATCTACAAACTTACAGTGTATGACTCAGTAGATTTTAGCATATTTACAGAGTTGAACAATCATGACCACAATCAAATTGAGATCGTTTCTCTTATGGCAGTTTGCCCACCTTGCCTATTATAGTAGATATTCAATGAATATTTCCTAAAAAATGAATAAAAAGGACTTAGAAAGTTAATGTAATTATTTGGTTGCTTCCTGTACAGTGAAAGCCCCTTTCAAAAAAGCAGCCATTTAAGGCTGCTCCCCTCGGACAGGGTGCAGAGGAGCAGCTGCAGAGGTAACGGGGGTAAACAGGGTGCGATGCGCTATGTGTCACCAACAACACATATCATAGTTCATTCTGATCCTTACTGATGTAATTTTAAAAATCTAGATTACTATACCTGTTTGCTTAGGTCAGGTTTTAAGTGATTTGGGGAATTATTTGATTATAACCATGGGAGAGAATCAATCAATTCAAGAATTGGAAAAGACTGACAGGATATCCAACTCATCTTTACTTTCAGAAAGGACAATATTAGTATTTTCAAAGAAAATCCTTTTGTAAGTGTATAACACCGTTCCTCTAGAATTTATTTTTTAACATGCAGCCCAATTTGACATTGTAAGGCAATGAATGGACCTGAAATGTTGAGGAATTCTTAAAAAAACAAAAACAGACAGCAAATGGGAACTGAGGTATGTAGAAAAATGGTTTAGAGGAAATCACAGCCCACAACATTCAGAAGGCTGCACGTAGACGCGGAAGAAGTTCTAGCAGTGCTTTAATCTCAGGATCAATACACAACAAGCACAGGAAGTCGGCCGGGGTAAATGTGAAACTGGGAACCCGACTGAAATAACTGAGTAACAGCACCACCCCTCTATATGGCTAGGAGGGTATGGGCAGTGTGTGACAAAAGGCAAAAAGAACGAGTGTAGGGCCGGGGCCAGGGAGCCAAAGGCTGGCAGCCACGGACCCTTCCCACGTACGGCACACTAACAGTTTGTGATTACCAGCAGCGTGTCTTGTGACTGATACAACTGACAGAAATGGTATAATGAACTAAAACAAGGGTTGTCAAATAGAAGTGAGAGCAGCTAGCCTAGGATTAACAGACATTTGGGGAAAATCAGTTCAATGAAAAGAGATAAAACAACAACATAAACAAAAATAACACTCTAAAACAAATGAAACATGGACGGATGTATGATGTGAACAAGAAATACAATAGCTACCGTTAACTTCCTTAAAATACTTCCCCTCAGGTCACTCACGCTTACTCCATTGTGCTCGCCGCTTTAGGAAGCAGCTCTGGAAATCCTCTTTTATTAGTTTCTTTAATTGCACTGTTGCGACTACCATGGTATCCTCAATCAATTCAAAATGTTTACCTTTCATGGGCATTTTGACTTTGGAGAAGAGCCAGAAGTTGCGTGGTGCCAGATCTGGTGAGCGCAGTGCATGAGCCTGCCTTGCAGTCCCAGCGATCACCAGATTTTTTTTTATCACATCCCAGACATTCACAAAAGACTTCCAGAACTGCTTTTAAAGTGTCAAGAAGTCTGTCAAAGTGGGGGAAGGGGAGCATTTTGAGAGGAATTGATGGCAATGTGATACTTTTAAAAGTGTAAACAGAGGGAAGTAATTTTTTTGCAATCAATGTGGAGAATCTGCCTAATGTGGTCTGAGAAGATACTGAACATCCTAGAACTTTATTTTGACCATCAAAACAAAACTTCATAATGAATGGAAAAAGAATTAGTATAGCTGATACCTAAAGTAAACATATCAAAGATGTTTCCCTGAATCTCATCCAAAAGAAGAGACATTTACACATATAATTTAAGAGACAGCATTTGCTTTGTTACCAGAGTTACCATTTAGGGAATGCCCACCTGTATCTCTCTCAAAGTATGCAGTGGCTCTGTGTGGTATTTATCATTATGATCCCAATTTTACAGATGATGAAAGTGAAACACAGAGAAGTCATTTTTTCAAGGTCACAGAGTTAGAAGAATGATTTTTTATGTTCAACATGTACCTTGGAGAAGTTCTTGATAAAAAGAAAGAATGGAAGGGAAGACAAAACCAGACACAACAGATTTCTCCAGAATTTTAGAAACACACAAAAAGGCCTTAAGTTGCAAAGGAAGGAGATGCAAAATAGACTCACTTAAAGCGCAGTGAAATTGTGAAATGGTAAGAACACCAAGAAATATTCAAATGCGTGGAGAGGATAAACAGGTTCACTCCAAGAAGGAAACTATTTGGTTGGCTTTTAATGAAGTTTATCAAATTATTTAATATAGAAGTAACAAAGGCTACATTGTCTGGTAACATAAAAACACAGTGGGATGTTATCAGAGTAATTCTGCAACCCTGAGCCCACCCTCAAAATTATCTACCTGAAATTATTTTTAGAAATCCTTCTAATTAACTTTTGGGCTTAAAAAACAAATGGAAATGAGATAATATATGTTCTATTAGAGATAATATAATATATGTTCCAATAAAGTATAATAATGTAACTACCAAAGAATAAGAAATTGTAAAATTACATGTAAAAGATCCCTAAAGAACTTGATCAATAAAAGTAAAAGATACTATCCCTCCAAACAATAAAATACATAAGCCTTTGGAAAGGCTGACCAAGGAGGAAAAAGAAGACCCTAATAATACAGAAATGAGTAAACTCATTTCTAAACGTAACTAAAGATGCGAAAGAAACTTTGAAATGAAAATGTGCATACAAATACGAACATACACGCCACACGTCTACTCAATGGAAAGTCTAGAAATCAATAATGATGATAATAGTACATGAAAAGGTTAAAAAGGTAAATTTCTATTTAAAATGATTCCAGGCTACACAGGTTTACGTTAAAAGTTACGTCATGCTTTCAAGAAATACCTCCAGCCAAAATATATGTCAAAAATACGCTCAGGGTTACCAGTACTCAATGAAAAACAACTAATCATCTTTTTTCCCAGCACACTTCTAATAAATAAGACTAATAATATGAAGTTATTGATAGAGTAAAAGTAAATCTCTCATCACCAGGCAAGAGGCTGTAAATTGGTGAAGTAAGTTTCAAAGGACATTAGCCTATCTAACCAAATCAGAAAGTGCATACACTGCATCAGTCATTCCGCAACTCCACTTCTATGCAACCAGTCTGTAGAAGTACTTGCACACATTTGAAGACATGTACACAAGGAATAGCACTTTTTGCAGAGAAAGGTAAGAAAACTATCTAAACACTGATAGGGCAAATAATTTTCAGTGCAATATTATGAAATACTACAAGGCCCCTGAAAAGAATGAAGTAGATTTACAGGTATTGATATGAAGATATTCAAACGCATATTAGGTTTAAAAAGCAAGTGGAATTACGGTGTATACCATGATTCCATTTATAAACAAAACAAATATATAAACAATATGGAAATGCATAGAAAGAAGATAGGAAGAATGCACGAAAATCTATTAGTTTACCTGTTTAACTACAAAGCGTCAGAGCAGGGATCCTACCTAACTTCACTGAGTATACTCTTTGCACCAGATCAAATTACCTTTATTTAAGGATGTGTATGTTCCTTCTACTCTATGACGTTTAAAAAACTGTACTACCAAGAAGCAGAAAGGTTTTGTGATGCTCTCATATAAAATTTGAGCAATAAATGATCGCATGGGTTATAAACATCTAGCAAAATGTATTTTGTTTATTTCACAAATGTTTATTACGATTTGTACTGGTTTTCACATCACCACTAAGAAAATGACAAAGATAATCAGGACACTTCAAAGACAACACTGTGTCAAATGACAGCACAACAGGAGGACTCGTGTTTAGGACACTAACAGCGTGTCTAGCACTGCCTGTACCACCCTTTCACAAGTATGTAGAATTTATTGGATTAATCATCGAAATAAATTTAAAGGTTTTTTCTGATATTTTATTCTTTCCTACCTTTACTATAAATAGTACATTTATTCAGTTTCAATGCTGTCATATATTTTAAAATACCTGTGTAAGAGGCTTTATCAACTAACAGTTGTCATTCACAAAGAATTGTAAGTATGGATACGTTTTATCCACATCAGTTATTACTATGCATATTTTATGGATAAACAAAGAGCCCAAGAAAGTTAAATCATTTGCTAAAGGTCAGAATGACCAAGACACAAAGCCTGTGAATCACAGTCTGAGGTTCTTTTGAGCCTACATCTCATCTATTTAACCTAGAGGCACATAGTAAACGAAACAAGGGAATATTGTACTCTTGCACACATTACTGGTTCTAGAGATACTTTCATGTGAATATACTTTATTGAAAAACTATACAGAAAATCTGAAGAGGCCTCTTTTTTGGTAATGACCACGAATCCATGCTTATTCACTTAATATATATGTGCGATCTCATTAGAAAACGTATTTGCAGACTTTATATTAAAAGTACTATGCTAAATCTCATGAGCATTTGTGCCTGGTGAAACACACAGTAACCCTGAGATTTTCTTCATTTTCCTAAATACAGCACCTCATCTAAAGCTCCACAGCGATTCTATTCAATGGAATTCTGAGTCCAAAGTGCGACATTTCCACGCTTCAGTAATTCCTGTGTCTTTAAACAGTACCACTGGGTGAACAAGGGCTCTAAGTAAGAAAGTGCCTAAACAAAAGGCATTGTTAATTTGTATGCTACCTGTTCGTGAAAGAGAAAATTAACAGAAAGTGTGATATTCATATTAGGATTTCATTTCTTCCTAAGTTTCATGTTAAGGGTTAAGGCAATTTTTATTTTAACCTAGGTGACTGTGTAGTCTTAGCCCTATCAGGATTTCTTTATCCTTTTTTTCTTTCTTTTTTTTTGAAACAGGGTCTTGTTATGTAGTTCATGCTGGCCTTGATCTCACTATGTTAACTCAGGCTGGCCTCAGACTCGTGGCGATCCTCCTGCTTCAGCCTCCCGAGCACGAGGGTTACAGGCATAGGACACTGTACCTGGTGCATCCCAGGATTTCTTTCTAACTATTAATGGAGGAAATAATAGTAAGTACCTACAGATCAGTTCAAAACTCACTAGTTATGTTAAATTCATTTAAAATTCACATAATAATTATTGTTCCTGCATAAAGACTACATAATTATGGTCATACAATCAGCTCACCTAGGTGGAAAATGCTGGATCCGGGTACTAAATCTTTCAGCACATCTGATATTGAATTCATTGAGGTGACAAATGAAAGCTACAAAAGTGATATGGGACCTTTTAATTATTTCTTTTTTTAAGCACCAGTGTGGAAGTATAATTATTCAGAACATAATGAATAAAGGTTTGAGGTTGTTTGTTTTTACATCAAATTTTTTGCATATTTTATAATATTTCCCTAAGTAAAAAGCTCTTTAGTTTATTATTTTATTCTATGTCATGTCCTTTAAATTTTCTCTTAATTCTTGTACCCATACTCGACCGTAAAAATTACTCAGATTTGTAAGGACTTACTTCATGTGCCCATTCTTTCTATTCGTTTGGAGAATTTTCTATATCACTTATTAGAAAAGCTTTGATAATCAATATCACTGTGAAGTTACACATTATGTATGCCGATCTAATGGAGCTGTGCGTCACACACCCTAACACTCCTGACCGAACAGGAATTTCTCTCCCAGCTCTTCTGATGGAGTCCGTGCATTCCGGAGGAAGGATGGAATCAAGCAGACCTTGTTATAATTTAAGACACAAGTGTGGATAGCTGACTGTCGGGTTTTGTCTTTCTAAATCTTGTGGCAATTTATGAATCTCTTCCTCAGTTCTGTTGACCAACTTTCTCTTCTATAAAATCGACAAACTCTTTAGTGATTAAGACATCATTTATTAAAATCTTAGACTAAAAGTTTAAAAAACTGAAGGTAATCCAGCAAAAACAACATGGATATACCACTGTAATATTTGGTCTCAAAAAAAAAAAAAAGCAAACTAGATTTTTTTCAGATTGCTGATATGGAAAATAAAAATAACTTCACCGTTCTGGGTTCCTCTGACTTATTGCACATCCGTCAACTTTGATGTCTGTTTAAAGTCAGCTGGCCACCATTGTAACTCTCATTCCAAGAAAGATGGTTCAGCATTTCAGAAAAACTCTGAAGTCTGGAGTTATAGAAACACTACCTTCAAAAGGGATCATATCCTAGACTCTGGTAAGTGCTTTGGGATACATACTCTTTTCAGTAACTCCAATATCCTATCAATACATATTTTTAAAAAGTAATTGAAGATATGTAGGTCCTTTAAAAATGATAACAAAATCCAGAAATGGCAATTAATGACTGTATTTCAGAAATAAGCATGGGATGCAATGATTTTTAAATGTCAAAAAATATGCCACATTTCTTTTCCTCATTTTTATTTTAATTTAAAAATTTTTTAAAAATAAAATTATGTATCTTTATTTTTATCATTTGTTTTTGATACTTTCAATACCTGAAAATAAACAAAACCTTCTGCAGGTCTGCTATGTGTTAATCACTTTGCTAACCACTTTGAGATACAGTTACGAGCATTTCACATAATCCTCAAAAAGTTTTAGAGAGGTTTAATATTTGCTTAAGGTTATCTACCTAATAATACATGAATCAAAAGTCATCACAAGTCTGTCTGATCTTCTTTTCATCGCTCTAAGAGCTTTAAAAACTGTGGAAGTAATATATAAACCTAATCCTACTATTTCTTCTAAATACAGGACGATTTATTTTTATTGAAGTTTCATAATCAACTCAGAAAGATGGTGAATAAAAACTATTCTAAAATAAGTATGGAATCAAGTAATTGCTTTTTCACTACTGAATTAATATTGTGTAACCGACTAATTTTTACAGGAATATAGAATGTTCAACGTTTAAATGCATGCTGCGATTTTGGTTGCCTCCATTTTAGAGATTGATCATTTAAGTCAGCATCTATTGAATGAACTTCAGTGCAATAATACATACATCTCTATACTAAAAATACCGCTGACAAAATATAGACTTCCACTGCCAAGTCCACACATGCTCCCCAAAGCAGCTTTATGTTATTGTCCTGATTTAACCCTATTAAAAGTATGTTTTAAATGCACTACTTATACAACACATTCTGACAGAGGAGTTGGATCATGGCCCTACTAACTGGAAAGTCTCTAATATGATAAAGAACACTACCAATACAATTCGAAATTAATCATGCAAGCTGTGTGACATGACCACCCTGGAGGTGTGACCTGGTTCTGGAATGATCTCGGAGACTTTTACGTCCCCAACTCCCCAAAAATATGGCACAAAATGAAACTGTTGCTTTTACTATCCAGGATACATCACAGCCTATTCCAATATATAACCTTTTATTTCCTTAGTAATGAAGGAGCATGTTCTGTTCTTTCACATGGTATAGGTGATTTAAACAACAGTGGTAGTTGTTTAAGTAAAAGAAATAAGGAAAGAAAAATTAGTATTCCTTAAAATTCCTGTGTGACTGAATTCAATCTCTATAGTAAAAACTGAATGCAAACAAACTGAAGAGCATGGAAATAATTAAGCTAGAACTTCCCTGCATTAGAAAAAAGAAAGATGAGAAATAACCCCCAAGATTCAAAAAACATTTCTTTCCATCATGAGTGATTTATAATAGCAAGTCAATGTGCTTCATTAATAAAATGCTACATGTAAAAACATATGGGTTTTAAGTACCCTTTAAGTTGCTTTGATGATAAAAAGATGTTTAAATCCATATATATTTACAGACAGTAAAAAATAAATATAGCAAACAGAAGAAATGCATGTATTCAGGAAATGGAAATACGGTACCCTTTCAAAGTTCCTGTTTTCTTTCAATAATATAAGACAGTTTAAACAGGAGAAATACTTTCAATGACATCATAGTATACAAAGCAGAATCAAAGAAATAATATGGATTTTAGTGAAAGCTACTTTAGTATATTATCATTATGAAAAATTATCCTCCATACTGGATATATTAATTCCATATTTTAAAAGATACTTGTGATTTTTTTAGTCACAGAATAATTAACAATAATTTATGTTTCTATTTTGTTGCTCTTATTTTCAAGTAGGCATTAGTTTACAGTTGTAATACAGGGGTTGAACCCAGGTCTTTCCACTGAGCTCTGTCTCCACCCCTTTTCTATTTTTTATTTTGACATAGGGTCTAGACACTAAGTTGTCCAGGCTTGGTTTGAACTTGGTTGGAATCCTCCTGCCTCGGCATCCTCGAGTGCTGGGAGTGTAGGTATATGCCACCACACCTGGCTTAATTTATAGTATTTTTATTAAGGATAGTAGATCTGTAAGTTTAGTATGTAGAAGCATCACATGGAAAGCTTGTTAAAACACAGATCAGCTATCTCAGGAAGGGGGGATTTTGTTTTTTTCCCTTCATTATCTCAAGTTTTTGCTAGTTCATTTGTTTTTATTTTATCCATGCTGGTCCTGAAATCTACAAGTTAAGCAAACCTCCTGCTTCAGCCTCCTAAGTAGCTGGGGCTTCAGGTAGATGCCATTGCATGCAGTTTCAACTTAATTTTTATTTAGTAAAATGGAACTTTAAGCATTTTATTCCAATGTGATAAGGAGAACAAACTCATGAGTCAGGATGCTTTAAATTTGCCAAATATTTGCTGTTCAATCTGATCAAAGAATGTAATGTGTGATAATTTTTTGATATATTTAGAGCTTCTTTATTAATTAATTTAAAGTGAATTTTGTGATTTTTCTCTTTTTATGGTTGGGTTGGGGATAGTACCCAGGGTCTTATGCATGCCAGGCAAACTACACCACTGAGCTACATCCTCAACCTTAATTTTGAAAATGTTTGATTTGCACTTGAATGTGGATCCTCTAAATCTTGAGGTCTGGTTTCTACATCTGTTCACTACAGCAAACCTGTTAATTTACTGTTCTTGTTTTATTTAATGCATCTCTCACAATGGCAGCAGGATTCCAAGTTTACCCTTGCAACTGTATCAATATTTGCTTTACATACTTTGGGCTATGTTATCACATGCACATAAGTTAAAATTATTCTACTGTATTGCTGTATTCTGAGATTTTTCACTTTCACCTAGTTGCCAGCTGATGCTCATGTTAATCTGAGGTCCACATTTTGAGAAGTATTAATTTAGGGTAACACAATGGGATACGCAGATTTATTAGGAGTTGAAGAAAGTATCTGTTCAGTAAAATATTTTGCATCCCCAGATCTTATGTTATATGGGCCCCATGATCCAGGTTGCATGGGTATTTCAACAAAATTTTTTCAAAAGAATCTACTAAGACTGTAATGCATTTTGTGTTTGGTTCTCCCTGGTGGATGACTATTGTAGGTCACTTCTAGCAGTGCCAAGTACATGGAAATCCAACACACAGTGATTGCTGCAAAAGGGGTTATGTTCACCTCAGCAAAAGATGAACTTGGAGCATGAAAAGTTTTAAGAAGCAGATGTAATTCAAATAGAGACACAGTATTTTGTGAAGAAGGAACTCAACAGTTTAATAGAATGAACATAAGAAATTGAAATGATCCATAAATGGAAAATAAATTGTTTACCAAAGGACTGAGGCATCATCTTGGGGAGGTCATTTTAGACCTGTATTCAAGAAACCAAATTCTTGCGCCAACTAGAAACTTGCACAATGGGCAAATGATCAGAATAGGTACAGTATTTTTCAAAGTGGCCAACCAGCACACGGAAAAATGTTCAGTGGCATTAGCTATTACACAAATGTAAATCAAAACTACTTTGAAATTGAAAATCCATCTTACTCCAGTCATAAGGGCTATTACTTAAGAGTGCACGTGCGCACACACACACACACACACACACACACACACACACACACTGAACAGGAGAGAGTAAAGAATACTCGCATGTTGTTGGTGGAAGTGTAAACTAGTGTAACCGCTATGGAAATCCGCGCAGAGTCCTACGCAAACTGAAATAGGAATTCCATGTGACTCAGCTATGCCTTCTAGCCATATCTGCAAAATAATTAACAATATTACACTGTGATGATGCTCCTGTGTGCACACCCGTATTTACAGCAGCACCATATACAACAGCTAAGCTCTGGAAAAGCCCAGATGCCCAGGGAGCACATGGACAAAGAAAATGTGCTACATACATGCAGTAGAATATTACTCAGTCACAATGAAGAATGACATTATGTATTTTGCAAGAAAACAGATGGAACTTGAGACCATCACGCTAAGTGAAATATGGCAGTCTCAGAAAGTTAAACATCACAGGTTGTTTTCTGTCACATGAGGAACCTAAAATACAAAGAAAGAAAGAAAGAAAATGAAGGAAAGATGGTAGGCACCTAAAAGGTAGACTGTCGGAAACGGGGAAGAGGTGGACAGAGGGAAGAAGGCGGGGAGGAAACAAAGGGAGTAACATGATCAAGATGCGTTACATCCACGCACTGAGTCCTCAGGATGAACACACACCACTCTTCTGTGTCGCAAACACGCATAAAGCAGTCACAGATTTTCATACATATTATTAGACTTTGTCTCTTCAGTTCATCACTTAAGCCTTAGCATTTGATATTCTGCTGAGTAACAGATACTCAACAAGACTTAACGAATGAATGAATACTGCCAAGAGGTGAAATATACTTAATATGCCAGTTAGACAAGCACAAAAGTTGCGAGATTTATGGAGACAGCTTAAGTATTTTTTTCTCACAGCACCAGGGATTAAAGCCAGGGGCTGGCATATGCTAAGCAAGCGCTCTGCCCGAGGGGCTGCCCCTTGAACAACTCTTACTGGTTCAAGGAAGGCATGTCTGAACTACCTTTTCTTTGCCTAAAGATACATT
This sequence comes from Dinomys branickii, assembly GCA_004027595.1. Classification (NCBI taxonomy): domain Eukaryota; kingdom Metazoa; phylum Chordata; class Mammalia; order Rodentia; family Dinomyidae; genus Dinomys; species Dinomys branickii. The sequence continues at coordinate 280,566 of PVLD010000349.1, read as the reverse complement.
GGTTAACTGGTAGCTAAGCGAAGATATTTACATCTTATTCTCAAGGATACTGAATTAGAACCAAACACTTGGAAGTTCTCCCTAAAAATGGTCAGAGTCTAGCTGTTCCTTAGCATGACTTACGATGCCATTCAGCAAGAGGCTCTAACCTATTTTTCACACAGTACCATTGCTCCATCCTACATCCTTCATACGTCAGACATGAGAAACTTGCTCTGTACTGGAACATCCACCACCTTCCACAACTGTCCACTTTTTGGTGTCCTAGGCTTGGAAGATTTTCCTCACTGTTGGACTGCAACACTTTATGCATTTCCTTCTCACTCTAGATAAAAGTAATTACCTTTGTAGTTCTTATGTTTTGTCCCTACTCATATTATTTTGTAATTACTTTTGAATCTACTTCTTATTTGTATGAGCACACTAAACTCAGTCCAGTGCCAGTGAGTGTTTATGTTCATTAGATAAATTCTTTTTTAGCTGTTTCCAATTTTAAAAAAGGGAAGAAAGCACTGGCAAGAAAATGAACTACAATATTTGAAAAGATTTATAGTTTTAAAAGAACAAAGCAGTACTTATTTATACTGATGTCTGGTTGCATATACTATACCGACCTTGGAATCTGGTAGAATAAAATACTGCATCAGGTCTCCAGCTAAAGGTTACACACACACACACACACACACATTTATATGTAATATAAACATTATATGAACTGAAAAACAGCTATTAAAACATGACATACTTTATAGCATTATAGCAATGAGGTGATCATATTCAGGTTACAAAAAGTCACTGAGAAGTATTACAGTACAGAGACTCTGAAGCTAGCTTATCTACATTTGAATCTTGGCTCAACTCATCACCAGGTATGAGATCTAGGCCAAGAATCTTATTTTCTTTGTGTCATTTAATGCATCTTTTCTTGTTGTTTGTTTTGTATTTTTTGAGACAGACTCATACTGTGTAGTTCAGGCTGACCTCAAACTCATGTGGACCCCCTTGGTTCACCCTTCCAAATGCTGTGATTACACACGCAAGCCACCATGCCTGGCAACTTATCTGAAAATAGTACTGGTGCTAGTTGTTGTAAAGACTGAGTAAGTTAATATACATGAAGCATTTGCGACAGGACATAAGGTAAGTAAGCTATAAATGTTGTCCATTACATTTATATAACATATATATTATCTACATTTATTATATATTAGCTTTTAACTATAGTAATTATTTGTATTTAAAGTGTATACATCTTTACTGTTTATAATTTATATATTTTAAAAACTTATTTGATGTTTTTATAAGTGAATCCTTTCCTTGTAATAAAATTTCATTTTATTTATGAACTATGCACTAGGTATATAATACGGCATCTCTGGTATTTCTGAGAAATGGTAAGGAATATAAAATAGGCTCACTTTTGCCAGGAGTGGTGGCACATTCCTGTAATCCCAGCACTTGGGAGGCTGAGACAGGAGGATCGCTGTGAATTCACTGCCAGTCTGGGCTATATAGTGGACTCAAGTCTGAGCCTGAACTACCCAGTGTGACTGTCTCAAAAAAAAAAAAAAAAAAAAAAAAGGGCTTACTTTAAACTGAAGAGAGGTTTAAAGCAAAATAGGAGAATCTGGGAGAATCTGGGTGCGTGTGTAAGTATGTTTGTATGCATTTTTGAGCAGACCACGGTGCTAGATCACTTTTACTTTATGTTTAAAAAAGAGAATCTATCTATATGCATGCATACATGCACATATATGTGTATATGTGATACAGACTATCCATCTACTGACCTACCTACCCCTGTGAGCTATCTTGGCTATTCTGTCCCAAACACGAGTTCAGCCTACTAATCTATACTCCCTTTATATATACTTGATATTCTATAATTCTATGAATTGTTCAAATACCTTAAAACTTGCTCCACAATGGTTTAGGTCTCACAGCACTAAATGTATGCATTTCTCTAGCATCAATCCAATGTATCTGTTCCCTTTACCACACTGACAACTTGTTGAATTTAGATGCCTTACTGATTTGGGGGTTACATGGAATCAGATAATGGTTCATTAGCTCATCAGTAAATGTTTATTGACCTAAACTAAAAAGTAACATACAAAATGATGACTCTGAGGAATAATGTATTAAAGATTTAATTCTGTTCATGTTACTTAAATATTTTAGGAACATTTAGGAAAGAAAAGGGATATTTTGAGACTTATCAGTGTCTCAGAAAATTACACTAATTAGCACACTCCATTCTGCTCACTTGAATATTATTTCAAATGTAAAATCTGGTACAACTTCTCACAACTTCTAACTTCCAAAATACATAATTTGATGTATGTTTATGCATATCTGCACATATATATATAAGTATATTCATCTATAAGTTTCTAAGGGTGAGATTTTCCTCCACCAAAAAATTCATGTAGAGTATAATCCAATAGTGAAACTTAAGAAACATACACTTTAGAAGTTTCCCTTTATAGAACATACTTAAGAGCAACAAAACATAAATTTGCACAGTAATCAAATGTCCAAGTCAAATATAAATCTTTAGAACTATGGTTACAGCTACCCAAAGTGCTATATTTCCTAATATCTAATAAATTTAGACACATAAGAAACAAGTTTCTTCTACTTAGATGAATTATTTTCCTGGTTTTAGGACAGGGTCTTACCAGAGTGGCCTCGCACTCCTGCGTTGAAGTGACCCTCTCACCTCAGGCTCATGTAGCTGGGGCCGCAGGCCAGCGCAGCTGTGCCCTGCTTCCTGGTTTTTCCTTCTATTTCTACAACAGACACTTGTTACTGTATCAGCATAGAATGTTACTGATAGTGGTCTTGCTTTACCTGGTAGCAGCATTTGAAACCATAACCTTTCAATTTAATAATAGGAAAAACTAAGACCTAACATTTAGGTGGATAAATGCTTATGTTGCATTTAAAACAACAACATAAAGCCACTGAGGAGCTCGCAGTTCAAATGTAGGAAAGATTTAAAAACAAGCGCGTTAACACAGTCTTACGTCGAAGTACAAGTCAATGGACGTAGCATTTCCAGACATAAGACCATTTTCATTTCCAGTATATTTGTGTGGCACAAATAATTTTGTAAATATTTCCGATTTTTGATAAAAGTCAACCCCATAAAAAAAAGTTTTTCTATTTTATCATGACTTACAATTTACCTTGAGATATTTAAAATAGTTTATAAAAACTATGTAGTCTCATTTCATACAATTTTCTGTACTTTAAATGCTTGTCCAGAACATATCATCATCCTATAAAACCGTACATCTATAATTGCAAGGCATAATTTTAAAACTGCATCCACGTATTGTGTACTATTCAAAGCAAAGCTTTCATAGAGTAAATGACCAAAAATATTTATAATTTTACTAACACCATTTTGCTAGTGAAAATTCCATAAGCCAAAATATGATGGATGTGTCAATCTTACTGGGCTCAGGTCTTTGAATTCTGCTTGTGAACTTCTCATGGGGAAGACGAGCAGGAGCTCAGAACACAGCCTACCCCCAGTATGCACATGTAATCCCTGAGTCTCACTAGGTGGCGCAAGAAGAATAATTTATCTTCCTTCTGCATCTGTTGGAATGTTTGGGAATGGAAAGACAAGGGGACAGAACACATAAGTGTTTTTTAAAAGATTGTTACCTAGAGTACAATATTTAAAATCTACTTACAGTAAAATATACTTGTTTATAAATCTAAAATATTTTAGTAGAAAGGAAACTTCAGTAATATGGATGGTTTTCTATCTTCTCCCACTGGCTATTTAGAACACAGAAACGTGAGGGTTGATTTGAGTCTTTAGGAAGGCACCATATGAACAATGAAAAAATAAAATGGGAACTACTTTCCTGAAACTCTGGCTAAAAGAATTATCTAGCATAGAAGGAAAAAGTGCTAGAATTCTTATTGCTGTGATAATATGATATGCAAATTTATAAAAATACAACAGGTTAAAAGTCTTCATACTAAGATTTTTAAATATGACAGAATACAGTACAAATGAAATGACCTGGAAAGCAGAAGTGTAACAATAATCTAATTGGTAACCTGAGCCATGGTTTCCTAGACAGTTAACAAAGAGTTGGATCGGATTCCTTTTAAGATCCTCTCCACTTTCAGTAAACTCACTCTAGACAATGACTGAGTGATAGCACATTCTGCCAAGAGATTACTGAAGTTTTTTATTTTGTGTGTATTGAAACTAAAGAATAAAATATGAAGAATCTTAGCAAATATTATAGCCACATTAAACAAAACGACGGAATTTCATCTATCCAAAACCATGCGGAGACTTTTTTTGAGATAGAGGCAGGATGATTTGGAAAATGTTTTAGATATTAAATAGGTTTTAGACAATTTTGAATTTCAATCTGTTATTATTTGATATATGTTTTATAAATACAGCGCTCTCAGTGCAGTACAGTTGGAGCTTTCCGTCCACTGGGCTCACAATTAGTCATAGGTTTGCAGGAGCCCTCAGGGTCACCAGGTAGGGGTTGAGGTGGCTGCAGTTTCAGGGCCAGCAGCCTCGAGTCAAACAGTAGCCTCATCAGTTTAGCCAGCACGCAACCAACTGACCCTTTCTGCCAGCCACGACACAAGACAGAAGCACTGCAGCGAGGCACCCTTGTATTATCTCATTTTTACCTATAATAGTGTGGGGAGAGCTTTGGAAAAGAAAATGACTTTTTTTCTTCACAATTAACATGGAGACTCTTTTGCAAAGTGTTCTATACTTGCATGATTTCTGGATGAAAATGACTTCATAAAACAGCGTGAATACTGATGATACCGAGAGGATTCGATCCCTGGTACCACAAAAAAAAAAATGAGAGGAGTATTTTAACACAAGGAAAATATGTGCAGCTCCTTTGTTAAATAAGCTGATCTACCTTCAATTTATTTAATGGTGCACTGGCACAGCATTATGCATGTTACATGCTATATTCTTGGCTCCCTGAGTTCATTACTGACTCAACTGCTTCCGATTTTTTAAAGTGATCTTTTTTTCCTATGCTTCCAATACGGAGAACTAATGAACCACTAAGGACATAGGTATACACAAATGTCAAAAAAAAAATTAAATTAACTTGTGAAGCACTATATGGGCATGTAATTACTTAGGTTAAGCTTTTCCATTGTTACTTTGAAAATATATTTGTATGTAATTATATATACAGAGTCAATCTATGTGTGTACCTACACACACAGTTTCTGTAAAATTACTTCCATTTTATTTCATTCATGAGACAAATACTAAAGTCAATACTACAAGTGATGTAAAAATGATTCCTACATTATGAAATTGTGACATGCAATACTTTGGGCTAGTACGCATTTTATGGATAGTAAAAACAAACTCAGGAACAGTGCATGTAAAAACTTTTAATCTAAAACATTCACCAAAAAGCCTAAGTTTTTCAAAGCTCTGAAAGCTAATCTCAATTCAAAATGAGTTAAATATTAAACAAACTTCTCCAGAGAAAGAGACTGCAGATAGCTTTGTCAGTGTTATTAGAAAGATCAGCATTCTAGTCGCAGATCTTTAAGGGGGAAAATGTACACTGAGGAGGGACAATGGCTGCTGGGAAGTAAAGGTAAAAATTGACAGATAAAATTCAGTAATAGCAATCAGGGAAAAACTCCCCAAAGACTCCCTTATGTCCCGGTTACTGCCTACTGTATTAAGACTGCCTTTCTCATCACTTAATGCTTATTTTCATCACTTTGCTTAAAATATTGATAATCAATTAGGGCTACGTCTGTTTTGCCACAGAATCTGTGTCACAGTCTATCAGACTGTCAGGGCCAATTCAATCCTCATTCAAAGTTAATTTTTTCTTCATAAATCTGCCTTTGGAGGAGTCATTAGGCGCAGAACATAGCCGGAGGTGCAATCACCTATTCTCTTTCATTAGTGGCAGGCAGAGAAGGTGAGGGAGATTATTAGAACTTTGGAATGATCACAAAGCAGCGCGCTGCCTGTCAGATTCCCCCAACATTTAATTCATCTCGCCAACTCACCAGCACTCTTTGCCAACAGTTTTAAATGGACATTATTCATGAACATCTGTGACATGCTGAATATTCTGAACTGGAAATGATGAAAAAGCAATGCCCCTTTTGACTTTAAAATTAATTCTATGGTCAAAACAATTAAGAATATAACAAACATGTTTTGTGATGTTATTTTTAGCCATCTAAGATGCATTTCAGAAGCAAAACAACCTACTGAAGTTAATAGCACAGATATGTAAAAAATATATACACAGTCCAAATTCTCAGTATTAAACAATTTTTTTGAAAAGCCCAACTTAACTACATTAGCGATGACCAGGACTGTCCCCAAAGATACACTTTTTAAAATTCACAATAATATTTAAATATTTATTTAATGTGAACATCTGTTTTAGCAACAAATTTTAAAATGAAATGACTCAAAAGGATTTAATATAGAGCCAATTTACACAGAAAAAATTCTACTTCAGAGTTTCACTGCCACCACATTTTTTAATACATAACTGTCTTGGATATAAGAAGTGTATTATGGGAAAGTTGATAAAACACTTGGTGTAACTAACAAAATAAGCAAAATAAATTTAAAAAAACTTTACATAACTCATTTTCATTGAAAACTATTAATTTTTTCAATGAAAGGAAAATCTGGGTTGCTTAAATGCTTTGTTCTTTATGCCTACTGTCTGGAGAAGAGAAATTATGCGAGCCACTAATACGGAGATTAATGAGGCACAGCTTGTCAGACATACTTTTCTTGGAACTGTACCTGTAAGTTATTTAAACCTTTACTTAGAATACCAAACCAATGACACTGAGGTTTTAAATGCTATTATCAAAGTCACACTGTTCTAGCATAAAAAGACAATTACTAGAAATCACCCTCAGGAAATAAATGAATCTGCATTTCCAAACAACAAAGTGATAAAATGGTTCTGTGGTTGAACATTTTGTGAAAAATACTTAGTTTGAGAGAATTAAAGTATTTCTTTACTGCAGAGTTCAACAGAATGTACAATAAACTAATTGTGCTGTGTTTCTCTACAAGGCAGTTAAAAAGGTGATTCTCAAACTTGTTTGACTAATGAAAGACTTTTCGGCATCAGTTGAATATCAGTACAGGGCTTTACTAACTTTCCCAAGTTAATGGAACGATTTTTATTTCATCTACACTGGATGTGATATTCTATATCTTCTTTATGCAAGAAATACATACTAAACACACATTCTATACTAGGCAATGTGGTAGATGATAAATTTACAATAAACAAGAGGTAATCTCAATATACCCATAGTATAGTACAGAACAAAATTTATTTCTCTGTACTATGTCTTGTTACTGTGAGATCTTTGAGAATACGGAATGCATCTTGTTCATATCTGTATTTGCCCAGTGCCTATCAACTGTTAAACAGAAGCTTAAGAAACAGATGTTAAATGTAAGAAGAAATCTTTTTCCTACATGGTTCTGTTCACTCTGGTCTGGTTTCCCGCTTCTTTCTCTCTAAGTCAGAAGCCAAGAACATACATCCACACCAAGAATGTGTATTAAGTATGTGATAAGGAATCCGAGAGAAGCTAAACTAAGGGAAAACTGGGAAATCCGCTTGTTTAATGGTAGTGGTTGCCCTGAGCTGTGTTGAGGACTCTTGCTTGTTTGAGGTTCTGAGGGAAAAAAAGATGCTGTGATACGTTACAAATGCCTGGAAAGACGCACAGTGCAGAAGAGTTCTAGCGACAGTCACTAGGACACCACCACAGCAGCAGCACCGGTACTGCTACCGCTCCCACTGTCACTGCTCCCAGTGCGACTGTGTCAAAGCTGCATGAAACAAAATGGATTAAACACAGGGACTATTCAGAGGGCTGAAGGCATGGGATGTGGGCTGGGCCTACAAGGACAACGCCCAAATCAACAATGCACGAGTGGCTTGCTAGGGTGCAGCTCCTTGTAAGGCAGAGCGGCAAGAAATGAAGCAGGAGCCTCTGAAACTGAAAAGTTCAAGGAACCCACTACAGGTACAGATCGGTTACCAGTATACCCTTCTCTCAGTCTGCACAAAGCTAGTGACTTGAAACACTGCTAGAGAAATACTGCGGGTTTCACAGCTATGCTCGCCAGAAGCAACAGTTGAAACAGCAGAAAGATAGGTTCTGCACCACTGTGAAAAAATGCCACGTGAATACACCTAATTGGGAGGAACTATTTGATACCCAGAACCCTATATGCAAAGGGCAGAACACATAGATTTCTGCCTTCTACCGTCTGTCGTTCAGGAAGACAGGCCAGAGGAAGACTGGAGTGAATGTTACGGGCAGTGCACAGGCCACTACAGCACTCAGCACTGATTGGGCCCTTAATCCGTGCCAAGCGGCTTTCTCAGTGCTTTATATATATTAACCCGTTCAGTACTCACAAAAATCCTTCGTGGTTTTCGTATTTATTCTACTTTCAGAAACCTTTAGGAGTCTAGGCACACAGTGGTTTAAATGTTAAGACCAGAATGCAAAGCCAGGTTGTCTGGCCTGGAACAGCCCCTCCTTTACTAGCATTGCTTTCTAAGAGGAATAACCTTGCTCCTTTAAGTAACAATGAGTATGAAATTGATTTATTTTCTACTCTACATTTTGAATACAAATCAAAAAGGTATGCACTATCACTTCACACCTGCATAGGGAAAGGGTGTTTCAAAGAAATCAGAAGGGTAAAGATGGTTAAAACAGTCTGCCTGGAGGTTACTGGGCTTCTTTATGTGCAATACTGGGAGTGGAAGCTTGACTCTTTCTAGAGGAAGTAGAATAAACAATATTATCATTCTAGTCGGGGAGCGGGGGGAGGACTTGAAATATAATGTTCCAAGTGGAAGCTGATGCTAAATGCCTCCCTATCTGAGGTTTCATAGAGAGAAATACAACAGTGTCTCTTAAGAACCAAAAATAGTTCATACTCTCTGGTATAATAATTCCAAATAATGTAAATCAAAGAAATAAGTTTAAAATGAAAAAGTATGCATGGAGATATTCAGTGAGCATTATTTTAATAGAAAAAATAATATAAATATTCAACAATAGGCAAATGACTAATGGTATGCTTTCTGAGTAAATATTATGTAGTCAATAAAATTATGCTAATTAAAATTATGTAACAAATTGGGAAAATGATTCTGATAGAAAAGTAGATGCAGAAAAGCAGAATAAAAATGAATTTATGTAATATAAACATGAATAAGGAAAAAGTAAGAAATATAATCACTTATTATAAACTAAATTTCCATATGTAATTTGGTTTGTTTCTAAACTATTATGTATCACTGATCTCACTGGTGACTTTGGCACCAGTAGCACAGATCTGAACATTTGGTCAGGCCAAGTCAACCTCATTCTTATGTGTTTGCATTTCTTTGGCCAGACTGACAGCATTATTCTTTTAGATAAGCTTTAGTATCATTTTTGTTATGTCTCCTTATATCCAAACACAGACAGAACCACTTCTATAAATAAACAACACAATCCTACTGGAATTTTTAATAATTCCATTAACATAATACATTAATGTAGAGAAAGCAGGTATCTTTACAAAACAGAAGCTGTGCATGGTGGCACATGCCTGTAATCCCAGAACTTGGAAGGCTGAGGTAGGAGGATCGCTGCAAACTGGAGGCCAGCCTGCACTACAAAGTGAGACCCTATCTCAAAATCCACTCCCCTAAAGAAAGAATCTTCCCACCTAATAATATAGCATGTATTAACTCAAACCATTTGTATCATTCAGTGAAGTTGGATTATTTTTAGCTAGGCGGTGACAATTCAATCTAGTCTTCTTACTTTTGTATATACGGCAGGTATATATGTGTGTACTTATTATTTCTGTGATTCTAAGTTTCTAGTAAGGAATACATTGTATAGAACAGCTTGTCCTATGTGGGCAAGAAGTACCTCAAAAGTTGTAACTGCCTTAGTGAGCTTGTGTAGAAAAAGTCTCACTGTACAGGTAGTAAACTGCTATCTTAATACATGCAGACCAGTGATATCAATAACGTATCCGTTTCGTCCACAACTTTCCTACAGGTTAGGAACAAATGCAATGAGTCAGATTACAGAGGCACGGAATCAATGGGCTGGTTCCAAGAGTCCATAAAAAACTTTAGAGCAGGCTAATCCTCATTTTCCAAACAATTTCTACACACAATTTTTTTGAGGGAGATATCTAAATGCTGACTCATTTCCTGATACCTATTTATTCTCCAGCTCATTCCTGTATGGCTTCTAACTTTAGCACTCAACGAAACTGCTTTTCAGTGACTTCTATTGCCATAAATTCATTGAGCTATTTTATTTAAAGAAAGAGAACAAAGCGCACAGATTCAGTATGCCCGTTACAACAGTGCACACGTATAATTCTGCCACGCAGGAGGCTAAGGGAAGAGGATTGCAAGTTTTAGTATAGTTTGGGCAACTCAGCGAGACCCTATCTCAAAAAAATAAAAAATAAAAAAGGCCTGGGATGTAGCTCAGTGGTAAAGTGATCCTAAGTATTGTATCACCATTCCAAGGTATACCCATCACCACACACACAGAAGGTAAAGAGATGTTTCAAACACACTGAAGCTACCCAGTATATTACCATATCATTCCAAGTAACAGTTGCTGACACTTCATTACATCTATCACCTTGTTCTTGCCATCATCTAGCGCTGTCAGACTTCAGTTCTGACAACTCCACTGGTCCGCGGTAACGCTGTGTGCACGTACGCGTGCCCCACAGTTCAAGTCCGTTACCGCCAAAGTTTGGGCACTGGAGTTCCACTCCCCAGGAATCCCTCTATCCTTAGTCTGTCTTCCTATGAGATTGTTTTCCTCATTGATTTGTAAGACTTGCAAGGCTACTTTCCATATTCTAGATGTTACTCTTTCATCAGTTATATACAGCGCAATTATCTTGAAGAAAAAGCATCTAATTCTATATATTTAGATTAGTATTTTTAAATTTTTATCTTAAGAATTATTTCCCTACAACATGAATATAGTCTTCTGTATTTTCTTCTAAAACTTTTGAAGTTTCACATTTTGCATTTAAACCTTCTAAAATTTCTGTAGGAAAAACTAATTCTTTCAACATAATTTAAAAAATCTTTCTTTACTTTATGTAGTAGCGAGTCCTGGTGTGTGGGGGGGATGTTCTTGGACTCTTGTTACTTTTCATGGATGGTATCACTTTAATTGCTACGGCTTTTATACAGACTTCTACTATCTGGTAGGATTAGTGCCCAACCACTCCTTTCTCCTTCTAAGTTGTCTTGACTATTCTTGGCAATTTGCTCTGTACTATGAATGTTTTTAATACAGCATTTAAATTATGTATTGCAAACTGGAAACTTCTCCAGACTTAGGTTATATGCTTCAAATGAAACCAACTTCTGAAAAGCAAACACACACACACATACACACACTGTCAGAAAAACATTCTGGCACTGGGGGTAGATGGGTGGTAAAGTCCGAGCCGCACAGCAAGTACTCAGGGCTTTTTGATGCTGCACTGTTATTACTGGTGTTATGCTTTGTCTTGAGCAATTTAACTTTTGCAAAACAGCCTATTAATTTGGTTTGTGGCTTGTGATTTAGGTTCTATGGAGAGCAATAAAATTTTCAGATCCAGAACTAACTGTGTGCTTACATATTTTCTGCCCTCTCTGGTGTGCAGATTGGTTTCTATCCCTTCTCTTCTCTCCTGAGACACTTTAATATACTGCTAGGGTCTTTCAGGATATTCTACTCACTCTCGTGCTCCGGGTACTAACGACTCTTCATCACTCATCACGTCATCGTTCTTCAGTCATCGTGTCCTGCCGCAATCATTAATTTTACATGTTATCAGTTCTACCTCTGACATACCAAAATGTTTTACTCTGTGAATTTCTTTTCTTTACTGCAATAACCTAGCCCACTACCATCTTTCATGCTATTGCAAAAACCTCACCAGCCTTCCTAAACTTGGTTATTATAAACTTATCACCACTACCATGGCCTTTACCATCACCACCAAATCTGCTTACTGAGGCAAACGGATGTTTGAATTGTGCATTGTAATCATGCTACAGTCAACAAGGGCTTTCCTCTTAGGGTAAAAAGAAGAACTCTAAAACTAACATTGCTCAGCAGGCCATGAATCATTAATTCCTTAACCATCCTATCAGGTTCACCTAGGCCCAAGGCGGTGAACCTATGGCACATGTGCCGCAGGGGGCTGTTTGTGTCACTGAAAGCTCTCACAGGTTCACCGACCACTGACGAGGTCCACCTCGGCCACCGTACACACTCATCTCCCTTTATCACTTCATTCTTCTCCTTCAGTGCAGTTACCCCAATTAATATTCCTCACTATACAAATAAGCACCTTGCATTTGCCTTATCCACCAGAATGTAAGTCCCACCACGGCGGCTAACAGTGGTTTTCCCACTGTAGGTGCCCACTACGTATTTTAAGTAAATCAATAAAGTTTATTTTAATTTATACTTTTGTGGACAATATGAGTAACACTGTATTTCACAGTACATAATTATAGGTACATACAAAACCATTAAATTATATATACATATTTTTATATTTTTAAGAAAACTATTGATATTGACACTGTATATTTGAAGAGTTACAAACTTTCAAGATTTGAAAAAGATCTTAAAGTCACCTACTTCAGTTTCTCTCACTTTCATAGGTCAGAAAAACGGAGGCCCAGATCGGTTAAATGAGTTGTTCGAAGTGACACAGCTGATTAGGGGCAGAGCAGTCTAGAAGCCCAGACCTGATTACTCTTGGAATAGTGATCTTTCTAATCTCATTATAGAGGACCATCGTTCCCTGGGCTACCACAGAGTTGTAGGGTACTGATGTAGATGCTTGTCTAGCTAATTTAGTGTGCCTAAAGGCGAGTCATTTTAAATCTTTTCATGAGCTTTCCTACTTCCAACTAAATTTGTTTTCTTCTTCGTAGTGTGCCATCACTTAATCCTTTAACTGGAGAACAGAGTTCAGGTTATTTTGCTTACCTAGTGCCTAGGACAATGCTTGGACGGGGAAGAGAATTAACATTTGCTCAGGGGCCCTGTGACTGAGTCGCTACACCTGTAAGCACAATAGAGTAAAAAATAGTAGAACATAGGTTGAGTAACACAGTAGTCTTCATGCATTTTGGATGATGCGGACTTTGGAGTCCTGCCTATGAAGAAGGGAGGGAGCGGTAAGGGGGAGGGACAGAAGGTGGAACAGACAGGAAGGGGGACAAAGAGTGGGGAGAGAGGGATGGAGGGGGAGGCAGGGAGAATAAGAGGACTGACAGGAAACGGGGAGGAGTGTGTGTGAGAGAGAGACTGAGGAAGAGGAGGAGAGAATGAACGAATAAGCTGGACCTACTTTACTTGTAATAAAAAATTATAGTAAAATTTGCTAATAAAAATGACTAAAGTGAGTGTTACTACGTTGGTCTCTTTTTTTGCTACTTTAAAATGTGTATTTAATGCATACTCTACATCTTAGGTTTTTAGTAGACGAAGTACACTTTGAGGGACTAGCTACTATAAAAAAGTGTTGTACCTGGAAATCTATACAGGCAGTGCAAAGGTAGAGGGCATCATTATATACCTAACCTAAATGTATAATTTAAATAGGCACTATCATTACTTCAAATCTTTTCTTAAAAAAAGCCAAAAATCCTAAGATTTTAGAGTTGAAAAATATTCTGTGGACCTTATTGCCATTAGATTAAGTCATTTGCACAGATTACTCAGCTTGGATCTATAGGACAACTCAGGGTACAACCTACTTCTTTTGGAATATAAATCGTAGACAAAAGCAGAACTCAAGTTTTTAGCTAGTTACAAATAAACTGCTTATCTCCACAAACACTGTCTACGTACGTATTCCCTTCCAGTCCTATGACCACATCTGAGAGCCAGAGTGCCAGTTTCCGTCTGACGGAGAGCTTCAGATGATTTCCAGGGTCATGGCCATAAGACTATCAATGAGATCCTTGCATCTCACATCATGTTCATGAGACATCTTTATGAATGCTACATATGAAATATTCATTCATTCCTATATTTATGTTGGTTATAATTACACCCTAATAATTGCAAAAACTTGATGTAAATATAATTGACACAATTCAAGCGTATTTGTACTACTCATTAAAATGTGAGCAAAGTGCTGAGTGGGGCAGGATGTGACTGAAATGCCAGTGATTTCGGAGGCTGAAGCAAGAGGGCCGCAGGCTCAAGGCCAACAAATTAGCAAGACCCTGTTTCAAAATGAAAAAAAAGGCAGGAGGTGGCACTCAGTGCTTGCACACCACCAGATTTAATCCCTATACCCTCCACACAGCCAAGTGACCAAAGCTAATTCAACTGAGAACTTAATTGTAGATGTCCAGGTAATTTTTAAATTTTGTACTGAATATTGTCAAGGTAAGTCTCATTTTCATTTGCCATTTAAAAACGCTAAGGCAAAGCTAGGTGTGGCAGCATATGCCTATAATCTGAGCACTCAGGAAGCTGAGACAGGAAGATTGCCAGGAGTTTAATGAGGCCAGCCTGGGCAACACAGTGAGTTCAAGGCTAGCCTGAACTTCAAAGCAAAACCCTGTCTCAAAAACGAACAATCAAGCCAGTAAACAAACAAACAAAAAACAACCAATCAATCACCAAAAAAACCAAAATCAAAATGCTAGCTAGAGACTCTCCTTGCTATCTAAAATGCTTACTTTTCCTCTGGCCCTTTAATACTAGAAAAAGTTTTGAATATTAAAAGTCTTAAATCTCCTTTTCATTGTGACCCAGTATCACCTCCTTAAAATGTTACCTAATTTAAAAATTTAAGGTTGTTTTGAAGATGGGGCAAACAACATTTTAAATTGATCTAGGTAAATCACTTACACAGAACTATATTAAACTTGCTGGCAAGAACAGGACTTTGAACAGAGGCTTTGAAAAAGTATCTCTGTGCTTGATCTAATTTCAAATGTTAAATTAAATGAACGGATTAATCTTGGTCACTTCTCTGGTAAGCGACTTTTCTTAAACTAAAGGCGCTTTTCTAGGACTATAGGAAGTTCTTCGTAAGAGGAAATAGTGAGACAGAAATTTCTGCTATGCCCATGGCTGTCAACCTTGCGACTTGTTTTGTGTATGTGGTTTTGTCCTGAGGTGAGCACAGCAGTAATACTGGACAAAAACTCCAGGCGTTGGTTAAAAGTGTTCACTCTTGACCTACCTTCCTGTATTTAGGAGGGAGTAGTCACTAGGCTCCTCAGTTTCTACGGAAGAATGTCAACCTGACAGTGTTTATTTCATCTCTAACTGTAACTCAGTTTTGATTGTACTATTCTTATGCTACTTTGTGTCTGTTTGTTAATGTTTTTGTTCTTTTACTTTTAAAATAATAAAAAAAAAAAAATTGAGAAACCCATCTGGAATCAACCACATAGTGCCATAGTGTACTTGACTCCATTTTGCTGTCAGGGAGGTAGTTTACACAGCAAGACTCACTGCAAAAAACAAGCATTGTGTTTCTCCAGATTCAACTTTCAATTAGATTCAGGCAGATCCACTGGAGTGCCACCTACTTGGATCACATCTCAGAACAGACTAGACTTTACTGTATTGCTTTTCATGGTCACATCCTTGGCTTTTACTGAAGGACACTAAGAGTAAGGGAAGCATGAAACATGCCTCGAACGTCCTGCATTTACGATGCAGCACGTTACACACCACACGAGGCGGCGGTGGGGCGGCTCCAGAAGCGGTGCTGATGATAAGACAGGAATAGCCACACAAGACGCCTGGTTTTTACGTGCAGGCCCACGTTAGACTTCTCTTTCAGGACAAGCACCTGTGCGAAATTTACGTGAAGCTCCTCGACAACCTCTTTTGTCTTTGTTGTTAAGAAACCCAAAACAACAGCGAGAACCCCACAGGCTCTTCCGATGTGCGACTCTTTATCTATTTTTCTCCTACTCTTGAATGTTTATGTCTAGTTTTCCTTTTTTATTACAAAAATCAAAATACAAATTATTTTATGTTTTTGTACTGAATCCTCAAATAATTTTAGAAGAAAAACATGAATAATCTGTATGAATTTAAAACAGGGACAGCAAGAATCTCACTATACGTATAAAACGATGACCAAGCAAGTTAAAAATACGTGGTATGTCCCGGGCCAGGATGCAGCACGCCCTCAGCTAATCTACAGCAGTCCCCGCCCGCGCGGCCCCCACAAGCACCATAAACGTTTGCACTTATCTCTCATCCTTCCCCGTCCCCCCAAGACTAAAACGTGTTTTGTAGGAAACTGTAATGGTTTTTCTTATTGACCGTATTATCTCCTCAGAGAAATTTCGGGATGACTTTTTTCCACAGCGGTAGGTAACTTCTGGTCTTTACATAAAAGCTATAGGGATGTTAAAGGAAAAGGAAAACAATTTATATGCAAAGGCCTTAGAAAAGCAGAGTGAGGGTGCGGTGGGGTCAAGGTAGCTCTGAGGATGGGACGAAGATTACACCTAGTGAGACAGCACACAGGGCTGCACTGAGAATTCCGAAGTCACACCTACCTACCATGGCGAGTGCACAGCTAGCAAGGTGTGACAGTCAGAGCCCGAAACAGTGGGAACCAGGCCACCCCATTTATTCTCCGTGCTCTATACAAAGCAACAGTGCCGATCATACTGAGACAAACTCAGGCGTACTGAGAACTCGGTGCATCTGCCCACAAGGGCAGCGCAGCAGGCCTCTAGCAGTCCAGTGTATCCGTCTGCCACCTCTTTCCACTTCATCAGTTATTTTGAAAGCGATGAAAATGTTACTGTTTGCTCACATATATCACCATGCAGCTTTAAAAAGATCTTCACAGGCATTGCAAAGTATGACTCCCATGCAGAAAACAACAGCCGGCCGTACAGTCAAATTCTGAGAACTACTTCCAATTCCCTTGAGTGTATTAATATGAAGAAAAGCATTCACTCTTCAGTTATCTTTGTCATAAAATACGTGAAGCTAAACTTACGCTCAAAATAAGCACAATCATTACCTTTGCTTATGAATTTGCACTGGGCGGTGTTTGGCTAAATGCTACCTTCCCTCTCCTCGATGCGGCATTAACAGGGGCAACACAAAGGCTGGGACTGACCTGATGGTTGTGGACTGTGCATTCGTGTGCCTGTGGTTACTGTTTGGGAATCTGGTTGGAGCTGTCAGCCAAAACACACATGGCCCTGCCATGAGCCTGGTGAAGGCTAATTTCCAGGTCAAATCTCCCAGAGGGCACTAAGTGGCAGCTGCCAGCTTCGTAAGGCATGGGCCTGTGAACTGGTATGGTATTTCTTTTTAACGGTTTGGTTAAGTAGCCACAAAGACCAGATTCAAAGGAGGTGGCATAGACCCACTCCTCAGGGGAAGAAGTGCCAAAATATTTTGAGGTCATGTTATAAAACAGACAAGCTGAAATTATCAAGTAGTTGAAAAACAGACATAGCAAAAGCGAAAGATAAAAAAAGGAAATAAGGGCAGTCAAACGGTGGTGCTAATGAAGACTTCTATGGATCACTAATAATAGCTTTACTACAGCACAAAATGTTAATCCTGCCAGGCACTTCACCTCAAAGACTCAAAGATGTGAAATTATAGTATCTCCTGGAAATGACAGATAGTTTTTATTCTTTTTCTACAGTGATTTCTCGTTCAATCAATTCACATGGTACCACTTATTAATAAGAATAGTAAACATGAGAGCTAATATTCACTGAGTTATTATGTATTGGCAAGTTATCCAAGTGCTTTCCATATAGTAATTTATTTAATGTTCAATATTAATATCCTATTCTTACCAGTGAGAAAACCAAGGCAAAGAAAACTAGTGATTATTCAATGAGACAGATCGAGGCAATCTACCTCTAAAGGACCAAACCAGCTCCATGCATTCTATAAAAGGCCAAAAGAAGAAACAAGGTGAGCACTGCCTAATCCAAAACTCAAAATCTAAAACTCTCTTTTAAAGGGTGTTCAAAAGTATTATATTTTGGAGCATTCTGGATTTCAGATTTTCCCACTAGGGAAGCCCAGTTGGTAAAATGGATACCCGGTTGGTAAATGGATATTGTAAAATGCAAAAACCTCCAATATCTGAAGCACTGTTTCACAAATCCCATCCTGTTGGAAAATGGACAGTCATAAAAGTAAAATATCAAAAGAAAAGAGAGATAGCTATAATACATTCCATTTTCTTATCTCATACCATTTTAAAGTAAAACTAGTGAGAAATATTTATTGTGTGTATAGGAACTAACACAGGGTCTATGGAAGATGCTTTTTTGTTTGTTTTTATTTTAAAAATAAAATAACAAAGACAAAAACAAAAACAAAAACAACACAACAAAAAAACAATAAAAATGATACAGATTTTCAAAACAAGATAGTGAGTTAACAATGGTTGTTGTAGTGTATACTGTTATCTTCAAAGTAGTTGCTCAGATAACCAGATATAGCCATGTAAGACTGACCAAACAATTACACACTATTTCTTTCAATAAACCAACAGAAATTAGTAGTATAATTATCTTAGCTGTCTTGTATGCAGCACAATTTGTAATAGCTAAATCCTAGAAACAACTCAAATGTTCAACTCAGGAATAGATAAAAAAGATGTGGTATTTTTATTCAATGGAATATTACTCAGCTATAAAGAAGATAAACTCAAGGCTTTCATAGGTAAAAGGATGCAACTAGAGACCATACTTACAAGTGAAATAAATCAGACCACCATGTATGAGTATCATACAGTCTACCTAATATAAGAATCTGAAAAAGTGCATAAAATCCAAAAGATACAATAGATATTGTAAAAGGGAAAGAAACTGTGCAAAAGGAAAGAACAACTGGGATGAGAGAAAGGAGAAAAGAAAGAAGGAAGGGAAAATATGCATATATATATATATATATATATATATATATATATATATATATATATATGCTTTTAACTAGCAATGAAACCATGAAGGACACCCAACAGAATCTACACTGAGCGTGTTTATAGAAGTGTCATTCTCCATTAGCTAAACAAATACTAAAATGACATATATTTGAACATGCACTATTCTAGATGAGAAGATGCAGAGATAACTTAGAGAAGTTACAAAGAAAGTCTGATAAAGGATGCAGAGAAGAAAATTCATTTTAAGAAGCACAAGTCCTATAATGGAAATACACAAAGGAACACAGCTTTGACTCAGTCTGACAGAGGATAGCTAAGACTTCCAAGAGAAGGTGATTCCTGAAGTGCGTCTGAAAGCGTGGGCAAAACTTAGCCAAGACAAGGACTCAAACACATTACGCTGATGTGATAATCTAAGCCACTTTTATTTTATGATTTTCATAAAGCTTATTACAGTGATATGAAACAAGGCCATACATTATCTGGTAAGAACCAAAAGCATTCAAGACATATATTATTCTTCTCACCTTTCCTCCTCTTTTTCTCTTTTTTTGGTTACCAAATATGCAAACTGCACCAAAGGTAGGAAAATAAAGAAAAATGTCCTTTGTATGTCTTTAGGCAAATTGTAAATTAGGTCTTTTCCTTGTACACAAAAAAAGAACGTTTAAAAATTTTAGCTATCATCTTGAATGATCTGTAGGATAAAAATGGGATATAACAAAGATCTCAAACAACAGGTCACACCTGAAAGAATGAGCAAAGATACTGTTTCATATCTAACTATATTGTGTACCCTGAAACTCTGGGAATGCGGAAGAAAGAACTGGGTTGAGAGAGCTAAGTCCAAGCACTCATAAATATTTATTGATTATAAACAAATAACTCACATTCAGAATATAGCAGAAGTCCTTCAAGCCAACAAGATAGATTACAGTAGGAAAATTGGCTACACTTTTAATATTTTGTGAAACAGGAAATTCAGGTGGCTACTAACTTTGAAAAGTTGCCATCCCTTTTTGGTAATCAGAGAAATTCAGATGAAAAGTAAAATGATTTAAGGTAAAGTTTTAAAAACCTGACAATACTAAGTATTAGTGAGGAAGTACAATTAGTGAGGAAGTAACAATGTTCCATACTAGGGTAAATTGGTATAATCCCTCTGGAAATTCAATGTATCAAGGGTTTTTTGAGGAGTCTTTTTTTTTTTTTTTTGTACTGGGAATTGAACTCAGGGCTTGCCAGGCAAGCGCTGCACTGCTGAGCTACAACCCCAGTCCAGAAATTTGATGTTTTATAGCAAATTGGAAATTTATATACACTGTGGCACAAGATTTCTACTCTCAATTATGGAGTAAAAAGATCACTCACAAGTGTGTCAGGATATAAATTTTTACAAGAATGTTTTGAGAAGTGTTGTTTATATTGGCTGCAAACGTGAGCCAAGCCCAAAATCCATCAGCAACAGAAAGGTTAAAAAAATTACAGTATGTTCATTCAGGAAATTTCTATATCACACAGAAAGAACATACCACAGCTACATGGAAATAAATGAATCTTTTAAGATCAGTGAGAAAAAGAACCAAAAGAATACATACTGTGTGATTCTAGTTCAAAACAGTGCTAAACTCTAATGCTTAGCAATACAAAGACAAAAGAGGAAAAGGGCCAATCACAAAGGAAGGCAAGGCAAAGCTCAGACACGGGCCGAAAGCTCCTTCACCTAGGCGAGCACCCGAGCACATGCTTCATATAATTTGGTGAGTTTTGTTTACCTACTTTGTGGACTCTATTTCACATTCCATAAGGCCAGGGGAAAAAACTCTAAAAGGAATTTAAAGTACTAAGTAATTAAAACTACAAAAGTGCTGGATAATTTTTACAAAGTCAGGGAATGACTAAGTATTTCCTATTGCTACCAACTACACTACGTGATAAAAGAGATTCAATCAGACCTTCATAAAAGGTCAAACAATCATGAAAATCATCAAATTAGAAAAACTGCTTTGATTTTGTAAAGGAAATATTCACAGTGTTTCATGAAAGCTGCTAACCTCTCATGTTAGATGTCAAAATGACTTCACTGAGATATCCAATGTTAATCTAAAACCTCAATGACAGGTTTAAATTCATCTGGGAGAGAAGGAAGAGACGAAGTGTTTCAGGCAGATGGAAAAACACGCAAACCACAGACTAAAGGAGGCCAGTGTGGTCAGACCTTAGTACGCAGAGGTGTAAGAGGAGGCTCGGGCAGACGAGGGCTTGTGCTAGAGCTCTGAATTTACGCTAGGTACAAATAGAAGATACTGTAGAATTTTGTGCAGCAGATTTACAGGATTCAATGTACAGTTTAAGAAAAAATGTTCTAGCTGTTCTGTAAGGAATAAATTATAAGGAGTATGATTGTGAACAGATGACTTAGGGGCTGGATCAAAAAACAGCGATTTACCCCAGGTCAAAGCAGTGACAACAAGGTTAACGGGAGGATTAAAACGCAGTTTAGAAGGCAGGATCTGAAGTGCGTGGTGAGGAAAGGAATGGGGCAGATGAGGAACTTCCTCGAATATCCAGCTTCCCACTTCTGAAACGATATACTCAATGCACACAATTTCAAGGTGAAAAAATTGATTCTGGCTCACAGTTTCAGAGATTTCACACCATGATTGGGTGACTCCAGGACATCGCGGTGCAAGGGCCTGGCAGGGCAGACCTGCTCAGCTGATGGACTCCAGGAAGCAGAGGGCAGGGAAAGCCAGAGGGGAGAGGCCACGACCAGATACAGGCCCCCGTGTCCTGCCATGTGGCATATCCAGACACACCCAGGAGTGTCTACTGTATGCTAATCAAGTAGAAAAGCAAAATTAATCCAAATAGCAAAGCTGCTATCTTGAACAACTTAGAAAAATATAGTAGAGAAACCAGTAAATGAATTCAGGAAGCCTTGTCTGTTAAGAAGAGCTGATTATGCAAGCCTGAAGTTCGGAAGTGAGGTATGGGCTGGCATTCAGGAAGCTGTGCGCACAGACGGTATCAGATATCCCGGGAATGGATAAGATTATTTATGATGAAAGTACAGGGGGGGAAAAAAAGCGTATGCCCACTTCATAAGGAATGTTTACGAATTAGGCAAAAATTAAGAAGCCTGGGAAAGAGTATTAAGGAAATAAGACTGAATAACAGTGATTTGTGCCATGGAGAACAACTATCTGGTCAATGAATGTGGTTTCAAAATCACAGTGAAGTGTGAAAAATGGTCTTTATTAGCATAATGCTTAAATATTAAAAATACTGACAACTAAACTTTAAAATACTGATTATATAACATGTGTATCTTTACAAATTGAACAATATTCCAAACAATTCATCTTCCCTCAATCCTGTTCAATGTTCTATGCTTCCTGTGCCTTGTTTAATGATATAATTTATTTACATTTATCTGCACTCACTTTTTTATAACCTACATTAGCAAAATCGTAAGTAAGTTTTTCTTTGCCCTGTAGTTCTAGTTACTGCTTCATCATTTTATTCACAGGACAACTCACCATTAATCTGCCCCCAAAGTTACCTTCTTAAAGCATAATTCTTATCCCATTACTCTCTGTGGATCCAGACAACAGCTCTCACGAGTTATCAGCAATAATAAGCACCTCCCACATGGCAGTCCCACTTCCAGGATGGTGTGTTACTCAACAATCATGCACATTTCCTATCTTATGGAGCTTACTTTCTAGTAGGAAAGCTTGACGCCAGTCCACTCATCAGGCATAAAATTAATGTTATGGAATCATGAATGCCATGAAGAAAATAAAGCCAAGAATTAAAGAGAATAAACAGATACATAACCAATCAAATATAAAAAAACTACCCTGTATCTTTGACTGTTCCATTAGCAAGTTTCATATATACCTTTACTCATGACTCATTTTTTCTATGTTTTACTTTAGTATTTTACACGTCTTTTTTTATATGTGTTGTTCTGTCCTATAAACTCCAGGATGCAGGGATGATGACTCTCTCTATCTCTCTAAATTTTCTCATCTCACATACACTGAATTCAAATGCAGCATTTTTTACTAAGTCATCAATGTTCTTAAAAGCTATGAAATCCCAATTCATTCCATCTGACTCCTGGAGATAATGAAAATGTAAAAAGTCTCTAATTTGCTCATTTCTTTCTATTAAGGGTATTCATCTCTGCTTATTCCTCGGTTATGACATATAGCCTTAGGAATATTCACAAATGAATGTTTAGAAGAGGACGGAATATTAGGCTGTGCCTGCAGTGCTACGTCTGTTCCTGGCTCAACAGTCTGTCACCTTTACTCGGACCTCACTATGTCACGTTGACCACATTTCGCAGAGTGACAAATTGCTTGTTTTCTCTGATTTTTAACCATAACAGCTGTGTTCTATGTGCCTTTGATAGCTAAAACTCCCTAAAAATGACAGTTAAATAAATATAAGGTTGAGAAAGCAAGTTTAAGATTGTCACAATTAATCAGCTGATGAAGTATCTGAAGTCAAGCTCAGCATGGGTAAATGTTCTGGTGGAATGTTATTTAGAAAGAACTCCTTCAGATACTGTGTATCCTTTGCTGAATGATCTCAGTCTAACAGAATCTCTTCATTTCGCAGATAATCTGAGACCCAGAGATTATGCCATTTATAAAAATCATATAAGCTATGCAAGGCCAAGAGAGAGCGTACCACTCGAGACAGCTGCCTCTTGTCCTGTCAGGGGTTTTGTTCCCTCAACACTTCCCTTTTGCATTTTTCAAACTGAGTCCCTATAAAATCTATTACCAGGGCCCGTAAGACCAGAAGATGATATGCTGAGAAAACCAAAAGGTGATTACTTCAGGCTCTCTTAAAATCTAAAATATGCAAATTATACTGATTTGGTGATGAGGTTTAATTTTTGTTTTCAAACTTCTATTAATGAAGCAACACAGAGAATGCTTTGGGAAATGTAAATCTGCATCCTACAGTTTCAACTTATTTTGATTTCATTAAATACCCTAATAAGAAGTGCAGGATATACTGTATCATAAAGAAACTTCACATTGATTTTACTAATCTACCAAGTAATATAAGTTGTGAGGCAGTGTTTAATTTCTAGGTAATGGGTTGGCTCTGTGAGTTTCTTACTCAAATGTGATCTTTTGATCACTTAGGAATACTGGTCATTGCATTTATATTTCTATACATACAAAAATAAACTGTATGCATTTAAATTAGTAGGATAAAGCAAATTCATGTATTGAATCCCTAAAGAAATCTACATTCCTAAATTGTTTTTTATTCCCATTTCATGATGAAGGCATGTGGAATCTGCATTTCTGGAAAATATGTTTAAATTTTAATTCTCTGACAACAAGGATATTTGATTTCAATTGCCTTAAAACAAACTGTAAAAATCAATAACAAAGAGGACAAAGTGGTTTTCAGTCTACCATAAAAATAGGTACTAAAATGCTACTGGTTATACAGGCTCTGTTATGAATAGGTCAGCTCAAGGTCCCAGGTAAACATCTTGTTTGTGTCCTGAAGCCTTGTTTTCTGCATGCCTTATACTCTCAATAGGGTCCTCCGACCCGGGTCTAAACATCGGGCCACTGCACCCTATCGATCTTCTCTAAATCTCCAGAATAATAAATTTCAAGGCAACACAGCAGAAGCCAACTAAAGCCCTTTAATTACATCACTGCTGAAAGGAAATCATTGATCAACAGCATTATGGGAAAATAAACTGCCCCCCAAACCAGATCAAAGTCAATAAAATAGCTGACTAGCTGCCCCATTTGGGACTTCTGCTAGATTAGTGCTCGTGGACAAGCAAAAGAGAGGATTCTAATGCATGCTGCTTACTATCTTTTTGAAGCTCTCCCTGGCAGGTGTCGTGCTCTGAGCATGGTTTTTGATTACTCTAATTAAATATAATATTATCAACAGATCTTCATATTGATCCCCCAAAGCCCCCCATTCTAAATGAAAAATTAAAAGCCTAGAGAGAGGGGCTTCATAGGGCAGCAGGTTATTTTAATTATTTTAGTCCTTTATCAGTTTACTTAATGTCTAATATTTATCAATATCAAGGTACCAATTAGCTTAGGAATCTTAATAACATGCAAAATGAATAATTTTAAAACTTTATCTTCTTAGGTTATATAAATTATTTTCTTACGTGAAATTACATTCATTCAGTAGTCTCAAAAATATTTTTTTTCTTTTAAATGTTGCAAATTATGCTGTAAAGCCTCACTACTTAATAATAGCATTAAATAAACTGCCCAATTCTGAAAAATGCAAAGAATTTCTGTTTTCTTAGGTAATTAGTTCAGACAAATGTGAAAATGGCTTAAAAAATAATTTTATAATAGCTTACAAGCATCTGTTCATTGTTTTCTAAATCAGCATGATAATTTCAATGCCTGAAATCTTTTAAATTCTATAATGTTCATTACAGAACATATTCCTCTATGTGAATAGAAACAATAATCTGCAAATAAATTTAATAGCTTCAAATTTCTCTTCAAAAAAGGAGAAAGTACAAATTTATAACATGAAATATTTATATGCTTACTGACATTTAATTTTTTATTTTAAAGATAAAAGAATGAAAACATTAACAAACACACATACATCTAGAAAACAACACAAAAACAATACAAGCAATACACAACTTCAGACAAGGTGATAGGAAATTAAAAATGGTTATTGTATTACATATTGCTACCTTCAAATTGGATATTCAGATAAACAAATATAGACAGGTAAGACTGATCAAACACTTAAACATTAACTGTTCCTTTCAATAGAGGAGTGAAAGTCAGTAGTTGCAGGCATTCAATTTTTATAACAAAATGTAATACTTCCTTGAAGCAAATTTGAAGATTTTGAGACTATGTAAACTCAAGAAGATACGAGAGAAAAATTAAATATCAGATACAATGAATCATTTGTGAGTATTACTTTAGCTGCCTGATGTAGGAAAAGCTGACAGCCATGCCTTCTCCCATTCTACATTTCTCCTTTTTCATTCCCTATTCCCTCAGGTGGTTCTCACTGCTAATGCCCAAATGGTATCAACCTGTTGTTTAGCAGGGCTATGAAAAGGCTAGCCTGCTGGCTAATTTACCAAGGGATTAAAGCCCTGAAACCACTTCAATCTGCTACTTTGTTTCCATGTAAAAGCCTTACCCATGATACCAGTTCCCTCATGTTAAAATTGAAAATCTCTTTAAAAGAAAGAAAAATTCAATGTAAGAACTGTTTAATAGAGAAGCTGCATGCAAAGAAAAAAAATTCTGTGCCTTGAATAACACTATGAAACTGCAGTCTATTAGTCTTCAAATCCTGCACTACTGAATAAGAATTAGATGTATTTGTTCACCAGTTCATAAAAATTAACAGGACTAGCAAGGCACCAATGATATTACTGGGGCTGGGGAGGAGATTAAGATTAAAGTAAAACTATATGTTCATATAATTCATCATAGCATCATAAAATTTAATTAAAACTCATATTTGTATGCATTTTATTAGATGAGAAAACATAACTTCATTGATTCACACTGGAAAATGGAGACTCCAAAAAACATATGGAACTTTCTAAGTTTCTGATTTAATAATAATAAAGACCCATTGAGTCAATATGATCGTGAACATTGATACATGTACATAGCAATTGATTTTTTATTTTTATCAGAGTAAGCTTTGAAATGACACATTCTATGCAGAAAACATTAATGTATTTCCTTGTACTGTTGAAGTTCAATCACTTACAATATAATCATCACCATCATAATATTTTCCTTCAATGACTTCTTTACTCCATGAAAATCATTACAATATGTAAAATTTGTACTGAATGGCCACAGAAAAGTTGTCCAAAAACCCCACAACATTTTAAATACAGGTATTCATTACCAAATTTGAGTAAGAGCAAATTCAACTTTGAAGTTGTTTCTGAAGTTGAATTTGTTTGTACTCATTGAACCTACATGTCTTATTGTGTAACAAATGACTAAAATGCAAGTGTGTGTTCACTGCATCCTAGCATTCATGAAATCCGCTTCACTAGTAACTACTTCAGGATTATCAGAAATAAAGCAAAACTGTATATTAAGCAGCACATATTTCTACTTCAGTGCCATCTCAGTTTGCTATCTAAAATTTTTCCCAAGCAAGCTTAAAAGCAAATTTGAGTAAACGTACTAGACAAGCTCTTATTTCACAGTATTTCCTGGGTGTTTATTCATTAAAACCCTAAGAAAGTAGAAGAAACAAGCTGAAGGACAAAACAGCTGACCCCAAAAAAGCTAAGTCACTAAGTCTGTTACAGTCCGTAGCAGTGACCTGGAATGCCATTCAGAGGAGACAAATGTTATTTCTCTCTTCATTCCTTTATCATCACTACTGTCCCCAAGAGCACAGATTTGCCGAAATGGAAAATAACGCAGCAGCAAATGCGTCAGCGCCAAAGGCTTAGGAGAAAATGGATGTGCTCTAAGTTAGGGTCCGTGTGATATTCAAATTCAAAGTGCTTCACATAAGGACAGGACGCTCAAGGTCCCATTTCAATCACAGTTTTATTATAGTGACAAATATGAAATTCTGACTGCCAATAAAAATACTGAATTTGATGGTTCTTCTGTGCAAAATTCGTGGCCTTGAAGGATGCTCTACAAGCTGCCACCCCCAAGGGCTATAACAGATTTGTCTTTACAGAAAAATGTTTACAGTTCAAGTTACTGAATATAGTTTATGTACTGTATGTTTTCACATTTTAAATCAAGAAACATAAATTATTTTTCTTAGCTCATATTTATTGACAAAATTCACACTGAATAGAATTTTGAGAAACTCCTATATCAAGGTTTACAATAATGAAATATATTTTAGGTATTTCTTTCCTACCAAACTAATGTGCAATTTCTTTCTTACACAGTTTTAGCATAGATTGCTATGCTGAATTTTATAAGATCTGAATTTAATAATCATTAAACAAGTCTTTTGTTAAACTGTTCACGAAATACAAACATATGCTAATAATGCAAGTAAAAAACTATTTTCATTTTTTAAACAATGAGAAGAATAATTTATTGGTTATAGTTCATTTTAAATAAGTTGAGAAAGATATCAACTAGAAGAACAGGGGGGTTTTCTACCTATCTCTTTATTTGGGTGGATCTCCTAAGCACACAATCCATGAGGCATAAAATGATTGAACTTGGCTTCCGATTAAAATCAAGCTTGAAATTAACAGACATGTTATTGACCACAACCTTTTTGCCCTTACAAAAGTAACCCAGTCAGAAAACTTTCTGTAAAATTCAGAGAAAAATCCAAGAGTAAGCTATACAATGGAGAATGATTTCTACTAACCTCCATAATTCACTAAAACCAGGCTGCTCCTGTGTCTCCAAAAAAGGAAGAAGGCATTGGGTGCAAAGCTTCAACAAACTATTATTACACGCTTTTCCAGTCCATTAACGAAAGTAATCTAATCAGCTCATAGTTTCCCAGGAAAATCTCATTCAGAGAAATTTTATTGCCAGCTATCTAAATAGTAAATACCTATTATCCTCTCAAAATGAGTTTTTGTTTGCCAAGGGCAAACCCATTGCTGTTACTGTAGAGCTCTGCCACAGAAACAAGAAGTTAAAAGGTTATAAAGATACCATTAACGTCATGGGACTGTCTTGTCAGGACTCAAAAATGCTTAGTAATTGAAGGTTTTATTCAAAGTGTATTAGCACCCACATAAACAGCACAGTTAATATGATGCTGTAGGCTTTATTTTTTACAGCCCCCCCAAAATAACCTACAAACAGCTGAAAACTAAATGCATCTGCTGGAGAGCACAGCTCATTTTTATCATCTGGTTCTAGCTCCAGTCTTTGAAGAAAACGTCAATAACACACACACAGCTTACAGGCAAATCTAGTTCGAGCCAATGAGAACAAGAGAGAAAATATAAATGATAAGTAATCTGTGCTGACAGTGCACAGGTTGGACAGAGTGTGAGGGTGAGCGAAGGGCAGACGTTTCTGCTCTGACACGCAGAGCCTAATTTAAAGAGAAACTGTTATGACATAACTTATATTAGTGTTCATTAACATACAAAATGATGTATGATTGCTTTGAAACAATGGACAACAAGAAGCAAAAAATAATTTACCAATCTCGTATTACTCTTAAATTTACAAATGACAGAAACAAATCATCTTTCTTGCTAGTTTTCTGATTTTGAAGCTATTGGACTAATTATGTGGAATATATTCTTCTAAAAATTGCTTTTTAATTTAGGAAATACATCACAGAACTCTGAAAGTTATTCACCTGTCAGCTCTAACAATAAACACTCAAAATCCTTAAAGTTATACTTGTCCTAAATTCTGAAATATTATTAATACTGCCTTTATAATTTTCTTTCTCCAGATGATTGGCAGTATAAATATGGATATATGCAGTTTACAAAAAATAGGGTCTAGTTCACCTAGGATTTCTGGTTTTTACTCTGTCAAATATAAGCGGAGTACTAGAGAGAGGAAAATGGCCCTAGCTCTCTGTGTTACTGAGATAGTGTCTCACGTGGGAACAAACTAGATGGTTAAAACTCTCAGGGCAGCAAATGTCAACTGAATGATAAACCCACCGGAATAATTAAACTCTAGCTACTGTTACTCAAGGTAGGTTCCTAACGCAAACAAGCCTGCCTGGACGGCCCTGTGCTGCCTTCAGAGCGCGGCTGCGGCACCACACTCTCCACTCACGCTCGCAAAACCAGCCCCTTGTTCCTTTTCCTCTGTACCTTGCGGTGTGTGAATGGTCCATTTCCATACACTTAGCACTTATCACGCTATCTACACACACAGTAATGGCCCAGAAAATGTTCATTAAATTGGCATCAAACCATGACCTTATTTTAACTGAAACTTAAGATAAACCTGTTTCCATAAACTGGCCCAAGATCTTATCACGTAGGTTTCAGTAGGTCTCCACATCTCTGTCTATTACGTATAACTATTAAAAATATTCATAAACATCTGAACCCCTTTCCTTTATTTGAAGGAAGACCTAGTGATGCAGAAATGATGATTCAGGAATCCACAGACTTAGTTAAGATTACTAAGTGCCAGTATTTTTTTAAAAGGAAAAGCAGTTATGCACGCTCTTCTTAAAGTGACTATACTAATTATTGATACTTGTTTAGGAAGTAGAAGAGATTATTCAGAATATGGCAACTTATTAGTGCCTTTCTTTTAGTTCTCATCCAAACCATATTTCACCCAGACATTTCTCTTTCCTATTCCAACCCATTAGTAAATAAATAAATGAGTAAACAAATAAAGAAAAAAGCAGTGAGAGGGTTTGTCTCCTGGTGACAGCCCTAAGTGAGGCTGAAGGAAAGCCTTGGGTAGAAACATACAAAGACTTAATGATACCCTGGAAATTCAATCAGAAGAGAAAGAAAAATGGCAGATTGGTGATCAGTAGCAAAATTCAGCCTCTTAGAGATCCAAAATCCAGGCACTAGGAAATAACAACTTGGTGAAGAAAAAAAGAACAGCAGATTGCTGGGAATTGGGAAGGGAACTCAAAGGAAAAATTCGGAGATACAGAGAAGTTAGAAAGCTGATCCAAAATGCACACACAAGAATGAAATAGTGTGCATTCTGTCATTGGCTGGTGGCTCCCAGCTCAAGGGGAGGTGACCTAGCTCCCCAAAAGCAAGGGAAGTGCACAAGGGCTGGGGATCCTGGGAAAGAGGGCAACAGAACCCACGGCTGTTGTAAAGTGCAAAACAAGTTTAGAACTTTGGTCTGTGGCGTCTCCTTCCACATGACAGGAAACAGCTGGAGAGCCATTCAAGTGTAGGTGTCTACAGTATCAACAGAATGCTTACTCGTGGCATTTCGGGAAGGGTTTGATTATTTATATCTGAGGCTTGGAACAACTGAAAAAAAAATTTCACTTCAGGACTCCCAGTGTTACCCTTCCATAGTGACTGGGTGAGAGATAGCCAAGGGAAAGAGCCATGGACAGAAAGTAGGCTATAAAGAGATCCCTTGAGAAGTTTATCCTCAGGCTGGGAAGAACACATGCCACACTGCAACAGTGAAAAGCCGTGCCAACTTGACATGTTCTCAGAAACAGCTTGGTCTGAGAGGGTCTGCCAGCATTAAATACTTGAACTCTTGCCCTGCTGTACACATCTTGCACACATCTGAGGTTGATGGCCTTCTTTACCACCAACATAAGCAAAGACATGTCTCAGGAAGGATACTGCCACAGCCTGGAGTAAAAAAAGGGCTTGCTGGAACAGGCAGTGCACCTCACAAACACACCAGCTGTAAGGTTAGGAAGAGAAAACCATGACTTGCTGGAATACAATACTGCCAATCCTGGAAGAAGGCCCTTCTTTCAGAAGTATAGAGAAAAAATATTTTCGGACTCATTTTCTTTCTCTGTTTTCTTCTTCTCGTGCTTTTTTTTCTCATTTTCTTTTAAATTTTTTCTATGTTTGTTTCCTATATTTTTCTCACCTTTGTAACTTTATCTTTTATTTGTTGTTTTTTCTGTAACATTTACCTAATTCTATACATATCTATCTACTATTTAAAATGATCTTTTACTTACACTTGTCTCCTCTTCATCTGCCATTGTTTAATTTTTCCTGCATTCTCCCATTCCCAACCCACAATCTTTAATAGTATAGCTATTAAGCTTTATTAAACTTAAGTGAGTAGTAACTCTGTTACTACTGTTCAGTTCTCTTGTATCACTAGTGGAGGTATAATTGTCATAATTAGTAGATCTATACTGCATATAAATATTTGGTCTTATCTTAGTGTATTTACTATAATTATAGATTTCTAAGGTTAAGGCTGGTACATTAATGGTTCTTACAGTATGTCAATAACTAGTTTGTCTTGGACTGTAATACTCTCACGGATTTACTTGATACTGCCAGGGTCAAACAGTTGTTGTTATTAATAGGTTTTATCTGTAAGTCAATACCCAGATTACTTAGTGACATTAACAAAACTGCAGTCCATTCCTGCAGAATGACGCTGTGCCAATTACACTGTATTCTGCCCCCACTAATTAATGGAGGTGGATCTTGGGACAGAGGCATAAGACGATAGTTACTCATGCTCTGAGTACATCAGTGAAGAGCAGACTAACTAAAGAGATCTCTATTCTAACAACAAAGATTTTCCACTATAAGTGACTGCAAATCCAAGCAGGAAACAAAACAAACAAACAAACAGAAACATAAGAAAAGGCAACAAAATGAATAAACAGACTCCCAACTCCCCAAAGCAGATCCAAGGAGCACTGGGAAAGAAGAAAGCAAAAGCCACACAACCAAGTTATACAAAAGGATAACAGAGATCTAAAATAGATCAGTAAAGCTCTCGGCAGGCTCACAGAAGATATAACTAAACAAATACTGAATGTAATAAGGAAAAAAAAAGTCAGGGAGTTTACAGAAGACACAAATAAAAAGACAGCTGAGGTAAACAGAATAATACAAAATACGAATTATCAGTTTAGCAAAGAAGTAGAGCCCATGAAAAGGTTCCAACCAAAAATCCAGAAGATTAAAAACTATATTGAAGGGACCAATGTGAGGACTGAATATGAATATTATAGATAGGTATACTTTCAGACACCAATTACTGACAGACACATTACAAACAAGCGAACATAAAAAACTGATCAAACAGTTGCTAAATGACACAAAGAATACTCATATAAAAGTAATTGGGATAAGTTAAAAGTCAGAAGACAGCACAAAAGCTGTTTACAAAACTAACAGAAAACTTTCCAAACATGCAGAAGGTGTTAAACATATAGTTAAGTAAGTCATGTAGAATTCCAAATACTCAGAATCAAAAATTAACCTCCATATCAGGTCATAGTAAAAAATCCAGAAGTACAACAACGGATAGAATCTTAAAAGCTGTAAAAGAAAAGCAACAAGTCACTTATAAAGATAAAATCACTAGAATAGCAATATATTTCTCAACACAAGCAAAGTCCAGGAGAGCATGAAGTAGTGTTTCAAACCCTAAAAGATAACAACTTCCAACCCAGACTTACACATCTTGCAAAAGTTTCTTTCAAAATTGATGGAGAAATAAGATATTTATATGACAAAGAGCACCTCAAAATATTCATGATTACCAAACCAGCACTACCAAAACTTCTTAAGGATATCCTAGAAAGACACAATGAAGCCAACAATGCCAGAAAACAAAGTAAAAATGAAACAAAGTAAAGCAAAACAACAACACAAAAAACTAACACAATAAACATTCCAAGCAGGGTGAGCAGTTTAGCAGAAAACAGGAAAAAATTTTAAAAAGAAAAGGAAATAAGCAACAGGAAAATAATGCAATGATAGGAATACAATATTACCTTTAAGTCACAACTGTCAACGTAATGGTCACACTCTACCAATCAAAAGATACAGACTTAAAGGATGTATCAGGAAACAAAACCTAACAATATGCAGTATACAAGAATACATTTAATCTAAAATGAAAGTAGGGGTAGGTATCCTAACTCTGGACAAAATTGTTTTCCAGCCAAAAGTGTGACAGACAGATCACTATATACCTGTTAAGGGAACAATTCCACAGGAAAAGTTAACAACTATAAACATATCTGGACTAAACACCGGCACACCAACTTCAGGAAACGAACACTTCTGGACATAAAGGATCAGATAAACACTAACCCAATTATAATGTGGTGTCTGGCTACTTCACTGTCACTAATAGACAGACCAAGTAGACAAAAAAATCAACAAGGAAAGATAAGAGTTGAACTAAGACTTTGAACAGACAGACTTTATAAATATTCACAGAATGTTCCATTTGACAACAGAATACACATGATTCTCAGCACCACATGGGACTTCTTCCAAAATAGACCACATACTAGCCCATAAAGTAGGCTGAAGTAAATGCAAAAGAAATGATATTATCCCATACATATTACTAGATCATAGTGCAATGAAACTAGAAATCAGTGGCAAACCACAGAAATTATGCAAACACATGGAAATTAAACAGTATCCTCTTTAGTAATCAGGGAAAAAATAAGACAGTTCCTAGTGTCAAATGATAGTACAGTATACCGGAACTTACCGGACACAGTGAAAGCAGCCCTAAGAGAAAAGTTTACATCTGTGAATACCCACATTAGAAAAACAGCAAGTACAAATAAGTAACCTAACGATGCACCTCTAGGACCTAGAAAAGCAAGAATTCAAACCTGAAGCAAATACGAGGAAGGAAACCATAAAGATCAGAGTAGATATTAATGAGAAGAAAAAATACTAGAAAGAATCAATGAAAGGAAGAGCTTATTCTCTGAAAGAACAAAATAAACAAGCCCTAGACCAGTGGTAGTGAACCTATAGCACATGTGCCACAGTGGGCTGTTGTAACATTGAAAGCTCTAAAAGGTCTGCTATAACTGCCCTAGACAATGTTACAGACAATGTTACAAAAACAAACAAACGAACAACAACAACAAAAAAAAAAAAAA
Organism: Dinomys branickii; assembly: GCA_004027595.1. Lineage (NCBI taxonomy): Eukaryota > Metazoa > Chordata > Mammalia > Rodentia > Dinomyidae > Dinomys > Dinomys branickii. Next base: position 245,969 of record PVLD010000349.1, on the reverse strand, counting down.
AAAACAGGAAAGAAAAGAAAAGACCCAAATCAGTGCAATTATAAATGAAAAAGGTGAAATCATGTCGGACTACTCCAAGATGCAGAAGATTACGAGTAACTACTTTGAGAATCTATAGTTTATAAAATGGAGAATTCCTAAGAAATGGATAGATTCCTAGATATACCTAAACCCCCAAAGCTTAACCTAGAAGACATAAATACCCTGAATAATCCAATTCAGTATCAAGAAACAAAACTGAAGAAGAAATAAAAATTAAAACTACCAATTAAAAAAAGCTCAAGTCCTGATAGATACACTTCCAAGTTGTGCAAGAAATTTAGGAAATTCCTCCTTGGTCACAGCCTTTTCAGCAGCGGCCTGCTCTTCCTTTTCAATCTCTTCAGACACAAGGAAGGAGTGACATGGAAGTCGAGATCTGCTGAGAAGGCTGTGACCAAGGAGGAATTTCAGGGTGAATGGGCCGCACCAGGTCCTGAGTTCACTGTTGCTCGGCCAGAGGCTGCAGACTGGTCTGAGGGCACACAGGTGCCCTCTGTGCCTATTTAGCAGTTCCCTACTGAAGACCGGAGTGCTCAGCCGGCCACAGAAGACGGGTCTGCGGCCCCCACTGCACAGGCCACTGCGTGGGTGGGAACCACCACCATGTGGTCTTGAGCTGTTCTGCAGACACTTCAGCAAAATGGAAATGAGGTTGACAGAAAATAAAACACCAATTTCTAAAAAAAAAAAAAAAAAGAAATTTAGGAAAGATTTAATACCAACATTCTTCAAAATCTTAATGAAATTGAAAGGGAAAAAGTATTCTCACAAGCATTCCTGGAAGTTAGCATTATGTTGACTGCAAAACCAGAGAAGGACCCACCCAACTAAAAGAGAACTATAGGCTAATATTGCTAATGAACATATATACACAAATGTTCATAACAAGATACTGACAAACGGTCTGCAAGAAATCATGAAAATGGTAATAGGTCATGACCAAGTAGGATTAATCGCAGGAATGCAGGGATAGTTCGACATATGCAAATCAATGAAATAAATCATAAAAAAACCAAAGAACCAAAAAACACATGATCATCTCAATGGACCAAAAAAAAAAAAAAAAAAAAAAAAAAAAAAAAAAAAAAAAAAAAAAAAAAAAAAAAAAAAAAAAAAAAAAAAAAAAAAAAAAAAAAAAAAAGCTTTTGACAAAAGTCCAACATCCATGCATGATAAAAACTCTGAAGAAAATGGATATTGAAGGACCTTTCTCAAACTGAAATAAGCCAATTATGACAAACCAACCACGAACATTATACGAAGTGGGGAAAAGCCGAAGCTTCCCTGAAACAAGGAAGAAAACAAGAATCCACTATCACAACTGCTTCAATACAATTCTCAAAATATTATGCAGAGCCACCAGGAAAGAACGAGAAAAACCAAAGGGATATGTGTAGGAAAGGAAGAAGTCAAATTATCATCATTTCAGATGACATGATCCTCTACAAAGAAAACCCAAAATATTCCACCAAAAGGTCCCTAGTATTAAAAACAAACTCAGTAGCACGGCAGGAAACAAGACCAGGGCACAACGATCGGCAGTGCCCCATGCACCAATCATAACCTCATCAAGAAAGAGGTTGGGGAGACAGTTTCATAATAGCATCAAGAAAAATTACTTTCTTAGGCAACCAAAAAGACCTCTACATTGAAAAGTACACTATTCACAAAAAGGAGATCAGTGAGGACATTGGAAAATGGAAAAATATTGCTTGATCCTGGATAAGAACAAAGACAGTCAAAATTGCCAAACTCCCCAAAACGCTACATCAATTTATGGCAATCCCAATCAAATTACTAAGAGCACTCCTCACAGAACTAGAGAACACCATCCTAAAATTTATATGGAATCAGAAGACACCTAAAATAGCAAAGCATTCCTGGGCAACAAGAACAAGGCAGAAGGAATCACAATTCTGTACATTGGGCTATGATGATTAAAAAAGAAATAAACACCTAAAAAAACAGCAGAGTACTGACAAACAGAGATGAAGATCAATGAACAGAACAGAGTTTGCAAAAACAACTCTAAATACTTTCAACTACTTGATCTTTGACAAAGAGGCCAAAAATTTATGTTAGAGGAAAAGGCCTCTTTAATAAATGGTGCACTAAAAAATAGCTAAACACACACAGAACACTGAAACTAGATCCATACCTCTTACTATGTACTAAAGTAAAATCGAAATGGATAAAAGATCTAAATATTAAAACAGAAACAATTTGTTCAAATATAAAATAGGTAACTCTTAAAAATACAGGTATAGGCAAGTTTTTAAACAAAACCCCAAATGCATAAGAAGTAACACATACACACAAAAAATGAATAAATAGGACCATATCATATTTAAAGCTTCTGTAGAACAAAGGAAATAACCAATAGACAGACAACCAACAGAATGGTAAAAATTTTTTGCCAGCTATTCCTCAGACAGAGGACTTATATGTAGAATATAAAGAATTCAGCAAAATTAGATCATTCCCAAAGACCCAATCAAAAAATGGGCAGTTGAAATGAACAGACATGTCTCAGAAGAAGAAACACAAATGAATATATGAAAAATAAATATATGAAAAATTATTCAACCTCTCTGCCCAATAGAGAAATGCAAATTAAGACTGAGATTACAACTTACTCTAGAGAAAATACAGAACAGTGGCTATTATCAAGAATTAGACAGGGCTGGGAGTGAGCTGAACAAACTTTTCTACATTGTTGGAAATGTAAACAACCATTATGGAAATCAGAATGGAGACGCCTTAAAAAACTAAAACAATAAATTTCACCCGACCCAGCTATTCCTCTTCTAGATATCTTCCTGAAAGAGTTACAGACATGATATTACAGTGGTACATGCACACCATGTTTATAGCAACACAATTCACAATAAAAGTGGGATATATGTCCATCAACAGATGAATGGATAAAGAAAATGTGGTATTTATACAAAATGGATTGCTACTCTGCCATGAAGAAGAATAAAAGAGTGTTTTGTAGGAGAATGTACGCACCTTGAGACCATAATTTTAAGTACACTGAACACGACTTTCAATATTGCATGGTGCCTTTCATATGATAAACTCTAAATATAAATAAATAGCAAAATAAATGACAGATAATGGGAAATATTAGGATAAATCTTTTGCACATGGTATGAAGACCAGGAGATGGGGCAGGTACACATGGAGGGAAGGCAAAGGGATTAAAAGAAGGTGTGTTATGCCCATGTGCCAACTCCACACAAGGGATGTGATTATTATGAATAAAAGCAATAATGGTTGGCTGGATTTCCCTTGGGGCAAGTTCTCTGTTTGCCTGAGGCTGCTGTGCCACAGGACCTTAACTTGTCTGTCGCCTGCCTCATCAAACAGCCACACACACCGTGTTTAACGAAGGACGCTGCCAGCCCAAGCAGCTAGTATGTACCTTACTTTCCATTCTGGGAGGAAAAGAAGAAAATTAAATCGGAGAAGAATTACCAGATAGCTTTACCAGTTATACCATTCTTTAGCATGCTTTTACAAAGGATAAATTCTAGTATTTGCTGGCAGTTCTGTTGAAATACCTCTTTGAGGTTCTCTGAGTGCTATTAGATTATTAGATGAGTAAATTGTAGATGGATATGAATCTTCTGTCCGTATTTTCTCTGCTCCTTATTGCTCCATTTTTCAAAGATGATTTTCTGACTATTTTTTAAAACATCAATGATAGAACTTACTTACTAGGTGTCATAATCAAGTAATATATAGGTATATAACGTAAAACCTGAAACTGAAGTGTTGAAGTGTATAAGATAAAATCTGAAAAAGCCTACCTAGTTCATTCTCACAAGAATCAGGGCTGGGGCTATAGCTCAGCAGGACGAGCACCTCCCTGATACTCTCACAAGTACCACTAGTCCACAGCTTGGTGTGAGAGAAGGCCATGTTCAGAACAGTGGATAACAGATTATACATAGCCACTGAACACTTGAATGATGTTAGTATGAATAAGAAACTGAGTTCCTAATTTCATGTGATTTTAATTAATTTCATTTTAAATATTATGTAAATAACCACATGCTGCCAATCCTAGCTCTATCCTTTACCAGCTGTGTGAAATCAGGAATGCATTTAATACTTATATGCCTCAGTTTGCCCTTCTTTAAAGAGGGGACAAAAGCATTATTCATCTTATAAGATTGAAGTATGGTTTTAATTATAGAATCTATATAAGGATTTTAGAAGTGCTTAAAGCGTGAGACACTCTTTTCTAAATTCAGTATGATACACACACATTGATAAAACTATGTGGCATTTTATGCTAAAAATGGGATCATACTATTGACAAAATAATTACTCTGAAAAATAATTACTCTGAAAATTAATATTCAGCTACCAATGTACTATAGATTCCTAGGTTAAAACACTCAAGTGTTTATTGAACATTGACTATGTATCCAGTAGCACACTAGGTTATCTGAACACCATACTGAACAAGCTAGTCCTGATTCCAACCTGTAAAACAATAAATATAATTAGGTTGTGATAAGCACTAGACGGAAGTGCTACTGTTGATTGATTGCAGTGGACACAGAAGGCTCCTCTGAGGTAAGAGCTTTCACTATTATATAATCCGTGGCGTGTTTCCTGTTATACTTTTAATGAGTAATGATTCCATTCAAAAATTTATGCGGAGACTTAATCCCCACACTAAAGGGTTAAAAGGTGGGATCCTGGGAAGTTGTGGAGTCCTTAGGGTTTTGTTTTCATGGATTGGGTTAGTGTTTTAAGGATGGACTAGAAGGTTTAGTTAGGCCTCTTTGCTTTTCATTCCCTTAAAGAGGAAAAAAAATAACAAAATAACAACGACAAAAACAAAACAACACAAAACAATAAAAACTTGGTCGTTATATTACATACTGTTATCTTCAACAAAGTTGCTCAGATTACCAGATGTAAGAATGCAAGATTGATCAAACCATTAAAGAGCATATAAAGTAATAAACTCCAGTAGAAACGATACAGAGCTTCACTGTACAAAATGGTAGGAATTCAACAATGGTTGTTATACTGCATAGGTACAATAGACATTGTGAAAGAAAGAAATTGCTCAAAGAGAAGGAACAACTGGGATGAGGGAAAGGAAAAAGAAACAAGGAAGTGGGAAATATGTACGTATGTACAGGGATAGCTGGGATAATTGCACTGCTGATGTCTATTAGTTTATTGAAAGGAACAGCTAATGCTTATTTTTTTTTTTTTCTTAACAATTTTCATTCCCTTCTGCCATGTGAGGATACAGTGGTTCAAGGTACCATCTTGAAAGAATACACTTGGCCTAACCAAGATACCGAACTAGCTAGCACCTTGACCCTGAACTAGATTCTAGCCTTCAAAGCTGTGGGAAATAAATTTCATTTCTTTATGAATTACCCAATCTCAGCTAGGCACAGTGGTGCACATCTGTTATCTCAACACATAGGAGGCTGAGACCGGAGATTATTATGATTCAATGTAAATAAAGTTAATCCATTCTGGACCCTATAAAAGTGGTCAAGAACTGATTTTGGTTGGAAACTAAATCAAATTTTCCCATAAGGTTCAGTGTAAATAAGGTTAATCTGTCCTGAGTATCACTTTTTTTTAAACCACAGAGATATGAGTCAAAACACTAAACAGTACAGTATGAAGACAGAGAACACTAACCTTGCTTGAGGAGACTTTTGAGGAGATCAGGCGTGTTCAGGGTGGTAAGGCCGTAGAGTTGAGGAGACTTGGTGTGGAGGACAGGTGGGCGGGTGAGGAGATTACTGTTTGTTTTTTTCCCGCACTGCATAACACTCCACAAGTGAGAGACCATGTCATTGTTCATCAGATTCAGCACTTTGTCAGTTACAGTTGGGTTTGGGTGGTTCTTCTCAAAGAAATCCTTGTCCTCATTCCATTTCTCCATAATGGATTTTATACTAACCTTCTCTCACATCTTCTTCCCCAGTGGAATGGTCCTCAGCAAGTGCCTTCTGCTTTCACTCTGTAGTTCAGCTAGTTCTTCTGCTGTCAGCTCCTTGTAAAGGTCCCCTGTCTGCACCCTTGGTGTCCAGATCCATATTCTTGCCCATGGACACAATCTCCATTACCACCTGTGCATCAGACCTTTCAAAGTCATGCCCAGGGACATGTTCTGGCCAAAGTTTTCTCAAAGCTGAGTTTAAGGTCTGGTACATGACATCTTCCCAGGCTTTGTCAATGAGATGGATGCAGTGCAGGACACAAGTGTTTCTTTCAAAACTCTTTCAGAGTCAAGGACATCTCTTCAGTGACATTTAAAGACCTGGCGAAGAGTGTCTTTGTGTACAGCTTTTTGAAATTGCAGATCACTTGCTGGTCCTTGGGCTGCAGAAGATGTGTCATGTTGGGAGGGAGCAACTTGACCTTTATGAAGTTGTACTCTGAGTCCATATCATCCACCAAGGCTGGAAATGCACCTTTAAGACTGTTGGGCTGTCAGAAAGATACAGTAGTGTCTCAGTTCACAGACTTATTCTTTCTACAATTATGATCACAAATTGAAATGGACAAGAACCAAATCAAATTTCACCATAACGTCAACACTGAACCTATTAAATTTGATTTGGTTTTTGTTCAGTTCGATTTGTGAGTAGAATCATGAACTGAGGTGCCATTATATTTCTTAATGGTGAGTATGAATACCTCATGCAGCCATTCCATGAACAACTGCCTCGGGACCCATGCTTTCTTATTGGTCCTCCCCATGTCAGGCAGCCTGGCCTTGCTCACACTCTACTCCATGCATGCACAAGAGGTCTGGGGATCCTACATCCACAAGGACTTCATGCTCAGGTTGGCGCTTCCATGTGCACAAAGCAAATGGGTCAACTTGTCCTTCACGGGTTTGTGCCCCGACAGTGCCTTTTCCACCTGTGTGATGTAGGTTCTGTTCTGCATCTTATTCCAGAAGAGCCCTGTTTCACCACAGATGAACATTTCTTGAGTGACATATCCTTCTGGCTTCAGGAATTCCTTGAATTCTTTTTTTTTAAATTAAAAAAAAATTTTTTTTTTTAATTCTTTCTTGTAGGTTTCTACAGTGGCCTTGTCAGAAGTGGAAACTCACCATGTCTCATCACACTGCAGGCCACTTCTCTTGCAGAATTTATCAAGTTACCTTCTACTGGCTTTGAACTCCTCACCTGTGGCACGTGGAAAGGGGTTTTCTTGCAGTAAATCTCTGTACAACTTCCTGGCTTTTTCACAGATCACAGCTTCGTGAAGGCTGTCGCCTGCCAGCTGTTTCTCACTAGCCACACTGACAAGCTTTTCCACCTCTTCCGGGGCTTGTGTCCTTGGCTCAGTTAACACTGTTCCCTGTTTTGTCTCACAGGCTCGTTTGATGGTATCTTTATTCTTCAAAATGGTTGAGACTGTCAACGTCTCCACTCTCTTCTCCAAGGCTGGATCCGTCACATGATACTGCACTCTGCTTCTCTGCAATTTCCTTCTTCAGTCCAGTGGCTATTTCCCTCAAAGCCTTCTCCCTACCATTATGGTGCTGCACGTTCTTGTTGCCTTCATCACAGCTCTGCACGATCTGGTTGGCGTTATTAGTCCTGTGCACATTCTTGTCGCCTTCAATGCTGCTGTGCACTTTCCTTGGAGCCACGGTGGACTGAATGATGCTGTACGGTACTGCTGTGCTAAAAGCACTCAAGAAAGCTTCACAGCAAGTGTGCACAGGTCTGTCTGCGACCATGATCTCGGTTAGATGAAGCCACGGCCACATGTCAGAGCGGGAAGACGGCCATGTTAGTGTTCCTATGGGAAAGACGGCTATGCTTATGTTTGTGAACCACTGCAGAATTCACAAATGGAAGCAACATTTGGCCAAACGCTTCTGTTTGCGAATCCTGTTCACGAACCAAGACATTACTGTATCTGTTCATATTGTATATGAAACCATATATTTTTAAACATGTAATTTAAAGAGATTAACAGAATCAAATTGATCATGTTGTTACCTTGTATATATTAGTATATTTTATGTTCTATACTCTATAGTCTGTTGAATAGATGTTATAACTAAAAGCCAAGGTACAAATCTCATGAATTGTCTTCACGTACCATTATTTATATTGGTTACTTTAAACATTCTACAACAAAGGACAATTGCTTGACAGTACAACCTCACAAAATATTCCATAACAATTGATTCAGCTAAGAATATCTCCTTTTACTTTGTGTAGGCTAGAAATTCAACTTTCAGAATATTCAGGCATGTGAGAACTCTACCCTTATGATGAGATTTCTTAATAGGCAAAATAATGAGCACAGAGCTCGAACACTACTGTAAATAAAATCATAGGGGTTACTGATATACCACTATCACTTTCCAGGTATTTGATCTTTTAAATCTGCTGCTTTCTTGTATGTAAAAATGGGGTTAACAAAGATAGTTCTCTGAGTGTGCAATTAAATGCATTAATCCAAGTAAAGTGCTTCGTACAGTTACTGGTGCACAGAACACAGTAAGTCTTAGTCATCCTTGCTTTTATTTTCTTGGAGCTTTGATTATGTTTGCAGCAATAATGTATATGTAAACTACAGATGAAACTGGTTTCATATTTCTGTTACTGTATTTTTATATCCTTCAAATATCCTAATCTCAGTTCACCGATCCTATTTATACCTCTCTACTGATTTGCCAAAGGGAGTTCTTGACCACATACTCTGCCATTATAGTATGTGTGCAGTTTAAGATACAGACCTCAAAAATATTAAGATGTGAATTTGTCTCAGACTGCTCACAAATTCCAGAAGCTCAATTTACTCATTGTGGTCTATTATTTAGAGGAATGTCCTTTCCTTTAGTATTAGCAAATACCATAAATACTTTCTTTTCTGAGTAATAGAAATTTTAGAAAATCTTCAGAGATTTACCTTCATTAAAGTCAAACTAAAAACAACCAACCACTGTCTCAATCCAAAAAAGTAGCTTACAATTAGCATTGTTATTAATTTTTTAATGTACAATTACCATTTCTGGGTGAGGATTTGGCAAAATATTAAATTTTTAAACTATTATTAGAGTTATTAATTATACCTTGGAGCCATGGTGGACTGAATGATGCTGTACAGTTTTGCTTGTGCTAAAAAGCACTCCAGAAAGTGTAATTCTTTTTATGAACATGGGATTCATATACTGTTAGGCATGTAGTCAGTAAGCAACAGTGTTCCTAGCTCCCGTTTCTGTTAGTTTTAGCGGTGTTTCAGGAAAAAAAGTGTTATGGCATCCACATCATTAAAACATAACGGTGAACGGATAAATAGGTCTTCATCAATATGCAGAAGAGGATTCAGATGGACCAAAACTGACTGTAGTAGTAAGAGGCCCTCAACAATTCCTTACTAAGGAGGATAAATGATATAAAAATCTATTATATATAAACTGCAGAATATGATTTGTACATATAGAGTGTATGATAATTTGTTTTCATTCAAGAAGAGCTCCGTCATTTCCTTATGTAGCTTTCTGATATCTTCATCCTACAGTTAAAGAACCTCAACAATATTGTTTGTTTTGGCTAACAGAACTAACAAATCTCATTTCACTGTAAGAGTCAGTTACTCCTTGATATGCAAAGCTAGGACAGTAGCACCTCTTTCAGAATCCTGGCTTACCAAGGCTTATTTCTCACTGTGCTGTTCATTATAAATGATTCTTATTTCACATTATACTTCCGTGGGTTTGCCTCGAGTGACCTTCTGTGAAAAATATCTCACACTAGATATTTTTGAAATGTCAAAGCTTCATTTGACTCTGACTTGACCCATAAAATACCTTTTTATTAATCAAAGAATCATCTAGTATTTTTTTTAAACTTTAGCCTGCCTTTAGATTAGGCTCTGGGCACATGCAAATTACATTCTCTGACACTTAACCAGTCTTCTGTTCCCCAAAATAACACCTGTAAGTGTTCTGTCAATATTAATGTCACTAAAATCCCAGCTCCTGGTAATGGAATACTGATTCCCAGCTAGCAAAGAATAAAAGAAAGCCAAGGACTTTAAAAGAAGGGCCTCTTAACATTACCTCAACATTTTTACTAGCAAATTTTGAATACAAGTAGTGGGCAGTGTACAATACTGCTTCTTCCTGGCGTTTGTGAGCGTATTCATCTGGATACTTTCAGCCTTGCACACGAAGGATGCTTTCCTATTCCAATCTCAGAAATGAGCAAAGCCCAAGGACAAAGGGTGGTAAGAAATGTTGATTTACTATGCCAAGTTTTGAATATCAACTGTGACTTATTGCAGTGCCAGGATACTAAAAAGATAGATAGGAAGGAGGTAAAAGGATTAATTGCTTACAAAGTACAAATGAAAAACAAAACCAAAAGTATGGAAAATTTAGCTCCAGGGTAGGATAGTGGGAGAGTGGAGAATAAAGGAAAGTTCTAAAACATAAATGCAACAACTATATTATTATAGACTATTACAACTCAAAATATAGCTATTATATTGTCTCATGTCCAATAAGAACCCTTTACATTTAACTGTCATGTAGCGTGATAAACAGAAGCAGGAATGCAATTGCAATTTCTAATTAAAAGACAGATTGTTTTTATTATACAATAATATAATTAACCAATTTGGGGAATACATTTAGTATGCATACGAAAAATGGGTCATTTACATTAAGTATTCTGAATGTTCAGCGCTACACACATTCTCTCAGGTGACATCACCGCGTAGCTACTGAAATTACAGTGCACACAAACCTGCTCATTGTAAATCTCCCAGCATAAATAGTTTAATAAATTAAAATTCAAAGTAATGATGTTCTTTAATGAGTCACTAAGATTGCTATCCATGCCTGGCTCTTAATCAGTCTCAAAATAAGAAAAAAGAAAAATTATATGTAAAGTGGTTAGTAGAGTTCGTAGTCAAGAGTAAATGTTCAATAAAATAGCTACTTCAACAGGCAATATATACTTAGGAATATGCCACTGTACTTATGATACCTATATTCAATTTCATAATGTTTTTAAGATATTAAAATTTTTAATATTGTTAGAGAAAATGTTACATCTAAACTGCCACAAGATGGACATATGTTATTACTGCTAATATATGAAGGATTATTTTTCCATAAATATAATGTTCATTTCATTGTTTAAAATGATTTCATTATGCCTAGGGATCAACTGTTAACAATAAGAAAATGTACTTCCAGCTTTGTAACAAAAACCCTAAAGAATTGATCTTATAAGAAATATTTACATCACATTGATGTTTGATGAATAAAGTACTTGAATAAACAGAGGCTGATTTCATAGCAGTCAGCTAATGTCTAACAAAGATCAACAAACTGGAATATTGTGCTAGGTGAACGTTTGTTAATCTAGTTATTTACTTCACTAACGAGCGCTCCGTTCTTGTCTGGCGCGTCCAGCCATTAGACTCAGTTCTTAGCTTGCCAAGATGGTCGGTGGTGCTTCTGTGCATTCTCCTGTTACTTCTCCTCACAGGTGTACACGTGCACGTTTACGTTTAAGAGTTTCCATTGCGGACATGGAGCCAGATCTTTTCAGAAGGCTTATTTCACAAAACCCTCTGTGCATCAAATTAAGATTTCTTTGTAAGATAAATGTTTTGAAAATAATGATACAAGAGGGTGGGGTTGTCCTTTTCCCTTCTAAATAAACTTTATCTTTGGTCACATATTGAAAAGGTTTTCTGGACGTTTTGTCTGGATGAGCGATGTGCACAATAGCAGTATCTATTTCATATTTTCTATAGTTGAAACAGTTTCTCCCTTTATATCACTTACATGATTATAAAACTACAATTGTAAATGTATGTGGATGATTCATCCTTATGCATGTTAGTTGACTCAAAAATATTTTTATAAGCTAAGGAGCTACTTTAAAGCTAACATGACTCGCTACTATTTATTTGATTGGCAGCTTTTTTTTTAAGCAAGGATTGAGCCCAAGGCCTTGAGCATGTTAAGTGTGTGCTCTAGCACTAGGCTACGTTTCAGCCCTGGTAGCTGCTTCTATCACTCACCAAGCAAACAGAATTAAATTGATCATGTTGGTCCTTTTTAAGGCTCCTAAAGTGCTTAATCGGTATTTTAGGACAAAGCTTGAAGTGCTCTAGAGCTGAATGCCACAGACAAACCCTAAAGGGAAGAAGGATACTTCTTTGACTACAGGGTTTAATAATTAAATGTGACTGACTGGCTTTTGATTGTGTGCAGTACTCAGAGAAATGGGACAGGTTTATTAAGGTTAATTCTTATTTTTCTTTAGGACATATATAGAGGTATATATTTATATAATTACAAATAGATCATATTGGAAAACTGATTTTAGTTTAGGTACTATAAGTCATCCTAAACAGTTCAACTTAGAGTATGACATATAAGGAAATACTGTTTTAGTCTAAAAACTATGGAATATATGACATTCATAATTTAACAATGAGAGTTCAATTCCTTTATAGGGAAGTGGATGCAACTGGAGTTCATACTTACACGTGAAATAAATCAGTCTCCCATGTGCACACATTATATTGTCTCCCTAGTGTGAGAAGCTGAAAGAGTGAGTAAGACCAAAAATGTACCACAGATATTGTGAATGGGAAGAAGATGCTCAAAAGGAAGGAGAAACTGGGATGGGGGAAGGGAGAAAAAAAGGGCAGGGAGAAGGAAAAAAATGAATATAAATATATATCACGATCCTATGCATTGCTGTTAGCTCACTGAAAGAAAAGGTTTCTGCCTATATTGCTTGATCAGTTTTTCACGCCTGTGTCCTATAATGTGAGCGACTGCTTTGAAGATAACAATATGCAATGTACTAACCACTGTGACCCTCCCACTATGCTGTTTTGAAACTTTTTTTTAATTTTAGAAGTAAAAGAATGAAAACATTAACAAACATACACAAAGTAGCACAAGAACAGTACAATCAAAACTGAATTACAGACAAGGTGACAGGGAATCAGCCGTGGTTGTTGTATTACATATTGATAACTTCAAAGTGTATGCTCAGGAAAACTCATACAGACATTCAAGATTGCTCAAACAACTACTCATCAACTGTTCCTTCCAATAAAGCGACATAAGTCAATAGTGCAGCCATGTTTTGAAATTTTATACTATTGTTTTTATTGTTTTTCTTTTCTTTAAAATAAAATTTTTAAAAAATTTAAAAATTCATGTATTCCAAAAGAAATTCTTAACTGGAGTAAAAGGAAGATATTTAGAAAACAAACAACATTTTCTTGTTAAAAGAACTTTGCCATTCACTCACTTAGTTTCAAAATAAATAGGATATGAAATTTCTACATTATTTCTCTCCTGACACCATTCTTACCAAAAGCATTGTAATTTATGATCTTACCCTTGCATATGAATTTATTGTCATGTAAAGGACACTCTAGCCAGGATTATTACCATTTTTGCATATTTTCTTAATGCCTGGACCAAAAAACCACTATTATTTTTGTCCTTGAACTTAAAAATTATTAGGTCATATAAACAATTACTTGGATTTTTTTTTTTTTTTTTTTTTGGTAACAGGGATTGAACTCAGGACCTTACACTTGCCAGCCAGGTGCTTGTGCTGCTGAGCTATATCCCTGACCCTGAACAATGATTTGACTCACATATTTTAATTTTTTACATTAACTTATTTTTTTTTAGTTAAAAGGCCACCGAGAAAGGTAATTACACATGTGATTTTTGGTTACACAAGAGAAATAACATGTATTCTACATAATTTTATAAATGAGATGATTCCTCCTTTTCTATTGTCTGCTCCAAATAGGCACTTTATTTTCAAATGCTACCATGTACAATAAGATATTACTTTTTTATGATTTCTCAATGGTAGGTAACACAATTATCCTTTTTGTTATAATGGATATAATTCAAATGGTGGTGTCTGCATAGCTATATTAAAGAGTAGGAAAACTAATAATTTCTAAAATGAGTGACTATCTTGGATTTTTACATATTGTAAGCCAACAGATATTACAAATACTCAGACAAAATAAAGAACACGTTCACACAGAATTAGGACTACTTAGTGGGAAGTGTACCATGGAGAAAAATAAAGAGAAACTGAGTCACTAGGCTGTAATACCAAAGAACATGCAGAGAACATGGGCCGTTTTTGTTATGGGGAAATACACACAGCTGGAACTCAGTGTCCTGCTCACATACTAGGGCTACGACTTAGCTCTTCTTTTGGATTTCTTCCCGAAAGAGTTAGAGACATCATATTGCAGTGATGCGTACATGCTCACGCTCACAGCAGCACGGTTCACACTAGCTGGATTCTGGAAGTGGCCTGTATGCCTATCTATTAGCAGAAAAATGGATAAAGAACATGTGGTACTATATACAGCGGGGCACCACTCTGCCGTAGAAAAGGATAAACCTCAGTCAGTTTTAGGAAAACGCAGGTATCCTGGACCACAATATTAAGTGAAATAAATCAGACACACAAGCCTAAATACCACGTTTTCTCTTATTTGAGAAACCCAAAATATAACTAAAGAGCAAAATAAAAGATCCGTAATAGGAGGCGGGGAGACAGACCCTTTGCAAAGGGGGAGGGACCCGGAGATGGGGGAGGGGCAGGGAGGAGGGGCAGAGTGCGAAAGGATTCTGATGTGCTGTAAACACACACCAGCCGCTGCCAGCAACGTGACCATCGACCATCATGTGCTGCGGCCACGTGCCAATAAAAACAAAAATTAATACAATTAACGTAAGGAAACAAGAAGCTGGTAATGGTAACTCCAAAGCAATGAAAACGTTGTATTTCATTCACTGAATATAGAATTTAGTTGCTTGGTTATTTCTTTTAGACTAGAATATTATTAGAAATCACAGCAAAACAAAGTTGCTCCAATATATATTTTTGCACAATGTAAACTGAGTTCAATGCCTCTATGCAGACACACACGTACCCTTTCAGATGAGAAACCCTAAACCACCCCAATACCTAATTTATAATGATGTAAAATTAATGAGCTGGGGATAAAGCACACAGCTTCCATGTCAACTCCATTAGACAAGCAGAAAATGTAGAGCATTTTCTATCACCAGTATCACCACCTACACATCCAACATAAACCCGTCTGCTCTGCATTACTCCCTTTAATTATGTTCTTTAGGAGACTAAGCTCAACAGACTTAACAAAACCAGGTCAAAGTACTTTGCAATCTATAAGGATGACCTATCTCAATCTACTTATATAGTGATTATAATTCTATTTTTCAATAACTGAAGACTATAATTATTCTATATAATTATAATAAGTATTAAATTTATCAGTATTTTATTGGTATAATAGTTTTTCCATTATCTTTAAAAATGTGAAGTGATGGTGTTTTGAAACATTTGCAGACAGTTAAATATTACACTTAATTCAACAATGGAAAGCATTCTGGCCACAGACAAAGTCCTCTCCTACATTTAAAAACCCCTGTAAGGTATTACAGTAAATCTCATTTCAGTTACTATGTCACTGTATTAGTAGTGAGGTTAAGCAATATAAATTGTCTTTAGACGCCATTTAGTTACCATTCTCTTTAAGAGGAATCTGAAAAGATCGTACTAGAAGTGGAGGGGACCTGGGTTTCTTGGGGAAAATAGAGATGTAGGAAGGCCTGTCTCAGTCAGCTCAGGCTGTCAAACCAAAACGCCGAAAGCACCGTGTGGCAAAAATAACGGGACCTCTTTTTTCCTAATTTTACCGTCTAGAAGTCCAAGACCCAGGTGTCCGCATGGTCAGGTTCTACGAAGGGGGCAGGTCCCAGCTCACAGACCAACACCAGCACAGATTCCGGAAGTGGAGGAGAGCATGGGAAAGCAAGCCCTTAGGGGTCTTCTCTAAGAACAGTCACCCCGTGACTGCCCGCCCTCACAACTGTATCTAAATCTAATTAGGTTCCAAAGGCTCCATTTCCAAATCCATTATCGTAGGGATAAGGGGTTCAACATACGGATTTGGCAGGGATATCATGCGGTGTGTAAGAAACACATGGCAGAGACATGGGGCCTGCGCTTCCTGCTCCTCCCGGGGTCCTGCCCGTCTCCTTTCTCCAGTCTCCTACATCTCCAGTCTCTCTCCCAGAGTTAAGTCCACTTTGGTTAGGTGCTAGCACTGCCTTCTTCAGGATAATTTATTTTAGCCTGTACCTCCTCCCCTCATGAAAGAGACAAACTAGAATGACCAAAAACTGTCCTTCACCAGCCCTAATTTTTTCTCAAATGAAATATTCCTGAGCGCAAATTACAGTATACATGGAAATAGCTACCTTTAAAAATAAGATATCATTATTAAACTTGCTATCCCATAATTACACAAGATAAATATGAATGTATTATTAGTGTCACTTTGCCGTTATTTAATTACTGCTTCTGTGCTATATTAATTACAGGCAGACAGTAGGCACTGAAAAAGTCTTCTCGTTCTCCTCCTCACTCGCCTTCATTAAATTCTGCTTAGTTGTGCCCAAATAGCTCTTTGATGACCCTTTCGCTGGGATTTGGTAGCAAATACATGTTTTTACTAATTACTTTATAGTTACATAACTGTGTGAGTACTGCACTGGGTCCAAACTAAACAGAACTGAATTTTTATGCAGATTTAAAAGATACAGCTAGACACTCAAATACACAGATATAAAAAATGATCTCAATACAGGCTTTGGACTCAAGACTGCCTAAATCTGTGTACTACCACTTGAGGAAGTATGTCACTGGTGAAGCTATGGCACTTTTCTAAACCTCAGGTTTTTTATAAGTATACGTGTCTTTGTTTTCAAAGCATGCATGTCACAAGTAGGGAAAAATGTAGTTCTTACAGAACATCTTGCTAAAAGAACTCTTGTTTGGAATTGTGACTTCTTTCTGTGATTCTTTTAGGAATAGAACCTATCATGTTGAAAATGAGGTAAGAAAGCTGTGTTTACCACAGAACTTTCAACAAACGAAGAATATTCCTAGTCAGTATAACTCAGCGTACCAGTTTAACTTTATAATAAGAGTGAATCAGGGAATGGAGGACTTGTTTTACTGGTAAAACAAAAATATCGAATAAGTAAGGATTACATACGATTTCAAAATAAATATTTAAAATTACCAAGTTAATCTTGTTTTAATTTAAGGTGTAGAAATTCATAGTGTACTTTTCCTATTTACATGTATTTATTAAGTATATTTATTAATAACTTGATAAACACTGATCCCATACTAAATACTAATATTTAAAAAGCTAAATATTAAGTTCATTATCCCAGAAAGAAAAGATGATGTCCACAAAGTTAAAAGATGCAGGACAGCTTTTAAAAAGTGCTTTTCATAAAGCATATACATTAAATGCTTTCTAAAACATACGATACCTTAAAAATGTATCCATTCAATACCTTGTAATAATTTCTAATGAGACACAAATGCATCTCATCCAAGATGATATTCTTCAATGACTGCTAAAATGAGAATCAAAAAATTATTATAATCCAGCAGTTTGGCTAGCAGCAAGCATTAATCAGAAGTCATCATAAATCCACACGCTTCTTCAGACAGCACATTAGTCACACAGCTCTCTATGATAATGACGTTGACTAATGGTCTCTAAGTTAGAAGGGTCAATCATAAACTCATCAAATGCTTCATTTAATTTCTTAATTTGGACAAACACAATTTGTTTATGGGAAAGATATCAGGTGTTCGTGAATGAATAATGGCTATGAAACCAAACTCCATTAATCAGCTCATGATTACAAATGACTTAGAGATTGTTTATTCTAATTTCATTCATTTAGGTCAACAAAGAAAACATGAGCAAATGAAACCATTTGGAAAAAATGGCACACTTATATCTCCATATTTAATAAGGCAATGATAAATACTCTTTCAATAACTATATCTAAAGGACTTTATTACTCAGGTTGATACCATTCCTTTTTACAACGGAGTTGTTGATGCATATGACTTACAGTGAAACCAAGTAAGGAAAAACAAAACAACAATATACTCTTCAGTGGCACCAAAGTTACATTTCCTTATGAGTTCTTCCTGATTCCTCACGCAGACAGAATCACTCTTGTGTTTCCTCTGCACTTTGTCTAACATATTGTATGGTCTCAATTACTTAAACAAAATGGCTGAGTGACTCACTGCACTATGCTATATTTGTTTGCACAGCTCTCTCCCACACTAGACTGTGAGCTCCAATACATAGGAACTGTGCCTTAGGAATCTCCATACTGCATAAGGCCTAATCCAATTTATTTTTGTTCAAGTAAATTCTAAGGGAAAGTACTGTCATGGACAATTTGTGACTTATTAAATAACTTCCGGTTTAGTAAAATAGTGTGTTGTTCTACATTATTTTGAAAGTACCTGAGAACAGTCATCTAAGGAAAAAGCTAATTTCATTGTAATTACTAAAAGATAATCAGTTTTCCCTCCGCCTTCTTCTCTTTTTTTAAAAACTACTGCCAATAAATGGTACTTAGGGATACACTAGACTAACCCAGACCGCGAAATACGCAGCAGCCATTAGTTCTTTCGCTGGAGAAGCTGAATTTGTTCCTCCAGATCCACTCTTTGCCACTCCTCCATTCTGACCTTGCAGATGAATTTCACAGACTGGATCAAATAGGTCGCCTTGCCCTCGAGCTACTGCTTGGGTCTGGCCAACAGAAGACACTCGAGGGAGACTGAAGAGAAGGCTAGAGTTGAAAGACAAGCAACGGGTTACTTCTGCTGGCCTGTCACTTGGCAGTGGAACCTGTGATGGCTTGGGTCCAGACGGTCTCCAAAGCCTCATGTACCCAGAGGTGGGGCTTTTCAGAGGTGGCTGGGTCTAGGGTGTGTGCTGCTGGGATTAAGGAATGTGCAATTACTAGATTAGCCCACTGATTGCCTTGGCACAGTTCTGAGGGGATGCTGTGAAGGCCTACACGGGTTGTAGTGCAACACCCAAAGGCGGCTGGCCGGAAGGGATAAAAGAGCTGTTGCTGCTTTACTACTTTGCTGCTTGCCTCCTTCTACCTGCCGTGAACTGTTTCTGCTCTATGACACCCATCTACCTCGCCACCCTGCCCTGGAGCCACCCACCCATGAACTGAAACCTCTACAAACTGAGACAAATACACCTTTCCTCATTTAACTCTAGGTATTGTGCATTTTGTCTCAGCAACTAAAAAGTAAGACACTGCCTTCTCTGCCGAGGGCCCAATTTCTATCAGGAGAGACCTGTTTTCCACCTCTTGCCAGGTTCTGTAGCTACTCTTTACCCTTCCACTTCCAGGCCTGGAGGTTGTAAAGACTCACGGCTCTTGAGGGCTCAGCACGCTGGTGGTTCATCTTAAAGCCGGCCAAACCTTTATTCATAGCCCTTCATTAAACCCTTTCAGAGGACGCCTGTTATTTTCTCCTGCCACCAAACTGGGCCCTTGCTCATCTTTGCCTCCCATACCCCTCCCCTATGTCTGAGGTCTGAGCCACAACCCACCACCTACAGTCAGTTAGCTTCGTACTGGTTTATCCATGTTGTTCCCGCATGCTGATCTGTACTACAACATCCTGTGACACCTAAACTCTCTTTTAGGTATCTCCACCATGAATACTTGTATTTTTGGCTTGCTACAGGGAACTTTAATCAGTCTTGTTGGTGGTTTATTGAACAGTTTCTTGATATCTATTCCTGATTTCTTACATGATTCCTTCATTTCAATCCTGAGACCTACTGAGGCTCAGATTTCTAAATTATAGAAAATAATTTTAATAATACTAAATAAAATTCCTAATAAGAAGTCAACTAGCAATAGGTTACTCCATAAAGAAGCTATTACATACCCAAGAGACATCTGTGTACCCATGCTACCGCAGCTTTACTCAAAATAAGCAAGAAATGATAAGTGTCTCGAAGAATGCATAAAGAAGATGTGGTCTATGTGCATGGTGGAATACTATTAAGCCATAAAAATCAAGAAATCTTGTCACTGACAACAACACATATGGAACTGGAGACCATCCAATAAAATAAGACAGGCACAGAAAGACAAGTACCATGTGATCTCACTTATTCCACTTTGTGGAATACAAAAAACTTAATCTCCTGGAAGTCGAGAGCAGAATGGTGGTTTCTGGGAGTAGAGGGTGGGGATGGATGGCAGATGGTTGGTTAGTGGGCACGAAGGTCCAGTCAGGTGGAAGAAGTTAGTTTGCCATTACACAGTAGGATGAATTTGGATGATGATAACGTACTATATAATATAAAAAGTTACAAGGATTATGAAAGTTTTTACTATAGAAAATACTGAGTATTTGAGGAGACATAAGTTTCACCTGACTTACAATCATAAAAAAACCACACAGTATGCCATAAATATGTATGATTTTTATATATTTATATATCAGTTAAAACAAAATCTTTCACATTTGAACTTCAGATAAACAATAATTTATCTTCTAAAACATTTTAATAACAAAAAGATACAATTAGTGAGCCCTTTTAGTTAAAAACAAGTAATCTTAGTTACACAATACTTTCTAATGACTGTTTTAGTTCTGAACACACTGTAAGAAAGGCACATCCCATGTACCTGTACTGAGGAGTGAAGCTTCATGATTTAACTCTAGAGCTAACTGATTAAATTTCCAGTATATCACGTATTTATGGCTGATATCCTCCCAATGTGCATTATAAACTGATAGTCTTTAAAGTTTTCACCCATAAAAGAAATACCATGCAAGTTTATTTTAAGACATCAAAACAAGACAGGGACAGGAAAATGAAGGTACATCACCACTATCTGTCCCTTTGTCATCACAGCTGAATGTCTGACAGGGCCTTTTGTATCCACATTAAAGTCACAATACGCAAGTATTAGTAAACATGTATGTATGGCGTCATTCCATATCTTTCTTTGCTCATGTTTTTTCCTTAATGATTCAATGGGCAGCAGCTTTCCCTGTTTAGCACAGACAGCTCTGCTTCTTTTCCTTTAGTCTGCAAAGCATTTTCTCCACTTTCATGTCTTCTCAAACAATACTGCTCAACTTCCTCCCTCCTCTCCTTGATAATGCAGAGCATCATTATGAGCATCAAAACATCACAGACAGACTGGAATGTAAAACAGTAACATCCGTAAGGGGATTATATAGAGACATCTACCAGTCACTGCAGTCCTGTGGCTTGTTTGAGATCTTTTGTCTGCTATTTATAGTTTGTCTATGCCTTCCTGGCCAGAAATGACTAGGCCTCACTTTAGCACTTTCTACTTTTTAAAAAATCTATTATAAACTATCTGATAGAGGTTTAAGACTCCATATCAAATGTAGGCAAGGCATCAAAGTCATGAAGAAAAGAAAGCATTACCTAACAAATACTGCCAGAAGTTGTTAGCTCTTTATAAGGGAAAAATATGTCTTAGGCACTGACATTGAACTCCAGGAAAATCTAAGAGTACAGGATACAATGCTTCTAGAGATGTAAGAATAGCCACAAAGGGAATACTGAGTATATACTTAAGAGCTGAGTTGGACAAAATTTATGTAGAAAGGGGTCTGGCCTGACCTGTGTCTTTAGCTCTGGAGAAGCCAGGGTAACAGAAGTAGGTATTATTCATGGTAGGATTCGGAAATCACATTTGTTATGTCCACTAGTGAGATGACTCAGGGTGGGGACAGCCCACTCAACGGCAACAGTCAGAAGGTTGGCCATGTCAAAGAGAACAACCATTTGATTAGGGAATTGGGATTGTGGGCCATGAGATGTCAGCGCAACCTCTTATGAAGATGGTAAGGCTGGAGATTGATTTCAGCTGCACGAACAGGGAATCAATTACTTATGCCTACATAATGAAGCTTTGATGAAACCTCTGCTCTAGACAATGAAGCTTTGGTGACTTCCCACACTGAAATATACCATGCTTATATATTGATTCTATGAGTGTGACAGATCTTGAGGACTGAGCTTCTTTAGGACCTCCCAAGGATCATCATGTCTCTTCCTTCAGCTGATCTAATTCATATCCTTTCCTTCTGAGAAAACGGTCAGAATCAAAATGGAGTCACTTATGTCACCCTAGCAGAATAAAGCTCAAAGATGATGAAGGGATGGCCTTCATATCCAATTCACTTGAAGACAAGAAGCATCACAAGAGATTGTCAGAATGACAACCTAGCACAAAAAGCACTGAAATTTGTGTAAAGACTGTTTGCAAGAGCATTTGCCCAGCAACTGCCTGTTCAACCTTTGGCTGCACCATCCCTGTTATTGATCCTTTTAACCAACAAACAGCATATAGAAACATCCTCATTTTACCTTTCAAAACATGCTCTTCCACTGTGTATGGTGGCATTTGCCTATAATTCCGCCTACTTATGAGGCTGAGGCAGAAGGATTAAAGTTCCATAAGCCTGAGCAACTTAGTGAGACCATGTCTCAAAATAAAATTGTGTATGAGCTGGGGATGTACCTCAATGGAAGTGCACTTGCCTAGCACGCATGGGCCCTAGGTTTGGTCCCCAGTAATGGAAAAAACATACAAACAAAAACAAGCCTGTCTTTGTTTCCCTGACTATGATCTTGTCATAGTATATATATTCCAGACTATAATCTTGTATTTATTTCCAAAGAAGGTATCTCTGTGAGATCCACTGCCTCTCTTGTATTTAGGTCGACACCTGCAATAACTGTCATTATAAGAATGATCACATTCAGTGACTTTATGAGCCTTTTTGGTGAAGCCTCATTAAAGGCAGTTTTGGAAAATCCCAAACTTGCAGATGGCATCAGAACTTCTGGCAGATTGGAAATCTGAATGACAGGTCCTCAGGTTCACAGTCTGGCTACCTCCTGATTTTTTTTTAAAAGCATACATGCAATAAAAGAACAACGCAAAGAATAAGACTAAGTAAAAGATTAAGACAGTTGAAGAAATAAAATAAATATAAATATAAATAAATATAAACCAGGTGTGGTAGCACAAGTCTGTGATCCCAGTACTTTGGGAGGCTGAAGCAAGAGGATCACAAATTCAAGTCCAGCCTTGGCAGCCCTGTGTTACGGTTTGTGCCTGGATGTTCCCCTGAAGCCTCATGCAGCTGTGGGGCGGGCTCTATGACTGACTCACGGTCCAGAGCTGGAATTACGGGTGTGAGTGTTACATGCCCCGTGGGTGGGGATAGCTAGCATACAATACAAGGGAGGAAAAGAGGCTGCCTGCCCCTTGTGCTCTTGCTGCTTTTGCTGTCTTCTGCCACCTTGAACTGTTGCTCCTCTGCCACGTACTACGCTGCCTTGAAGCCAGCCGCATATAGGTTGAAACCTCCACAAACTGCAATCTAAATAAACCTTTCCTTCCTTAATTTTGGGCATTAGGTATTCTGTCCAACAATGACAGAAAAGTAACCAAGACAGAATTTGATACCTGGAGTGGGACCATTGCTGTGACTATACCTGAACCATGTGGTTCAAGAGCCTTTGGAAATGGCTTGTGGGAAGTGTTTGGAAAGGTTTAGAGATGTCCCCTGAAAGACAGGTGCTACAGCACCTTCGGCTGTTCCGTATGGAAGATTCTGGTCAGAGCTCAGAAGACCAGAAGGCTGATAGAAATCCTGAAGGTAAAGACAGGGTTTGGTAGGTTTCTGCTGGGAAGAAGGACTGCAAGGGTTGTTGGACTCCAGATGATGTATGCTATGCCTTGGCAGAAAGTTTGTTTGCATTGTGCTTGTGTTCAGAGGCTTTTTCTAAGACTGAAATTAAGGGCAGTGGACTAATTAACCTGGCAAAAGAAATATCAAAGTAGTCCAATATTGAGGCAGTGGCATGGCTACTGTTGGGGGCTTTTAGCCAGTTTTATTTTAAGAATCAAGAGCAAAAAGCCCAGCAGGATGATTTAAAATGTTGTGAGTTTGGTCAAAAAGGAAGCTCCAGTGAAGCTGTAGATTGCAAAGATAAAGCTGAGGACATCCCCATTGCTGAGAAAGAGCAGGAGCATATAAAAGACAGATTGAGGGCATCACAAGAAGCAGCAAGACTCTACCCTCTGCAGCCTCAGATCTGTAAAGATGAAAGACTTTGCTCTGAGAAAGCTGCAGAGCTCCATGTTCCAGAATGGTGGTGGTGGCAGCTGCACCATGTTCCAGAATGGTGGCAGCAGAGAGAATTTTTTCCTTAGAATTGGGTTCTGAGTGTCCAACAATCCAGGCACTCAACCCTTATGGCAAAGAGACAGGAAAGCTTGGCTACTGCTCCAGGTGGCAGCAGACCTTGACATCATCCACATGGCACTGGTTTTAGGTGCACACAAAATGCAAGAGTTCTGAGGTTAAGAAGGCTTCCACCTAGATTTCAGAAGGCCTGTGAGGCCAGGCAGTGAGGGAGAAGCCTGAAGTACAGTGGAGACCTCAGTAGGTTGGAAAACCCAGGAATGTGGATTGTCTAAGGAAAGCTGCAAGGAGGGAGCAAAGCGGGCCCAAGAGAGAAGCCATGGGAGCTACAGCCACCAGAAGTGCCACAGAGGTGGAGCCACATGGAGCTTACAATTTATCACAGGTTGCTTTGAACGTTCCACATAGCATTACAGGACAAAATCTCAGCCCTGCTGAATTTTTGACTTGCCTTGGTCCCAATGCTCTGAATCCTCATTTGCACCTTTTGGAATGGTAATGCTTATCTTGTGCCATTGAATGTTGGAAGTGTTTAACTTTGTTTTCATTTGTATAGGGGCTCAGCTAGGAGTTTGCCTTACATCCTGGAGGAGACCTGGTACTTGGACTTTTCAGGAATGCTGAAACAGTTAGGACTTTGTCAACTCTTAGAGACAGAGTAAAATGTCTTTTACATAAAAGGATGTACATGAGTCTTTTGGAGGGCAGGGGTAGAAAGTTAGGGTTTGTGTCTGTCCCCCTAAAGCCTCATGTAGTCATGCAGTCTAGAGTTTATGACTGACTCATGGTCCAATGCTGGGATTATAGGTGTGGGCGCAACACGGCCCATGGGTGGGAACAGTCGGTATACAATATAAAGGAGGAAAAGGGGCTTGCCCTTCACCTTGTGCTCTTGCCGCTCTCACTGTCTTCTGCCACCTTGAACTGCTGCCCTCTGCCATGTGCCACTCTGCCTTGGAGCCAGCTGAGGATGGACTGAAATTTCTACAAACTGTGAGCTATATAAGCCTTTCCTTCCTTAAGTTTGGCATCAGGTGTTTTGTCCAGCAATGAGAAAAAGTAACTGAGACACCTTGTTTCAAAAGAAAAAAGAAAAAAGGGCTGAGAGTATAGCTCAGTGTGATAGCCCAAGCATCAATCAACTGCTCGTACCACAAGAAAAAAATTTAATTCTGTATGTCAAAAATTAGGGCTGGGGTTATAGCTGAGTAGCACAGTGTATGCCAAAAATTAGCAAGCAAGATTAAAATAAAGTGATATCCTAATAGTAACACATAGAACTATTATATAACACATAATTATACATGTCAATATACCTAGAGAATACAAATCCATTTTAGAAATATCAAGCTATTTAGTAAGGTAAGAGTTATTGAAATAAATATATAGCAATTAGGTCAGCCAAACCTAGGTGTATTGCTCTGAATTTATTACATTTTGCAGATAATGATATTTTCTTCTGTAAAATGGTTTGTGCTCATACTGTGCCAAGGAATACTATCAGTACCATTTTCCCAACAGCATGTATTCACCTTGTGTTTCTGTGCTACATTTTAGTAATTCTTACAGTACTTCAATTTCTTTTACTATTATATATTTTATCTGTTATGGTGATCATTCATCTTTGATGCTATTGGGGGAATTGTTCTGAGGCATCATGAACATACCCATATAATACACTGAACTTAGGAGATAAATATTCTGTGCTCCAAATGCTCAGCAACCATCTATTCGTCCATTTGTCTCTGCCTTTTGAGTCTCCCTATTCCTTCAGACACAAAAATATTGAAATTAGGCCAGTTAGTAACTGAATAATGTCCACTAAGGGTTCAAATAAAAGAATTGTCTGTCTCAAAATTTTTTTTTATTATAAGGAGAAAAGAACAAAAACAAAATAACAAAAACAATAAGAAAAAAAACCAACACAAACAGTATGAAAATGATATAGAATTTCAAATCAAGATGATAGGAAATCAGTAATGGTTGTTGTATTACTTACTGTTACCTCAAAGTAGTTGCTCAGATTACCAGATGTAGGTATGTAAGATTGATCAAACAATTAAACATTATTCTTTTCAATAAACCAACAGAAATTAGTAGTACAATCATCTTAGCTATCCCGTATATTTATATTATTTCCTTTCCCTTTTTCTTTTCTTCTTTCCCTCATCACAGTTGTTATTTCCTACTAAGCAGGTTATTTCATCCTCACAATATCTATTGTAAGCTTTCAGTTTTATTTACTCTTTTAGGTTCTTACCCTAGGGAGACACTATGGTGTTTACACATGCGGGTCTGATTTATTTCACTTACAAGTATGGTCTCTAGTTGCCTCTATTCACCTATAAAAGTCACAAGTTTATCTTTCTTTATAGCTGAGTAATACTCCATTGTATAAAAATACCACATTTTTCTTATCCACTTCTCAGCTGATGAGCATGTGGGCTGTCTCCAAAATTTTGCTAGGACAAATTATGCTGCTGTGAACATAGGTGCACATAATTGCTGTGGTATGATGTTTCTAATTCTTCTGGGAAAATACTCAGAAGGGAAATGGCTGGGTTAAATGGGACCTCTAGGTGCAGCCAGGAGATCTTCACTCAGAAGGCCTGCGAACTGCTCTCACTGAGGTTTGCATGTGGGCCCTCGCTGCGCGTGCCCAGCACTGAGTAAGGCATGGGTGAGGGGCTCTACAAGCTGCTGACACCACGATTTGGCCTGGGCTCTACTTGTACCCTGCTGTCCTGGAGGTCACACACAAGGGCAGTCTGTGATCGCTGTTGGTGCAACACAAGCCTGGGTCCTGTACGCAGCCTGAACTGACCGGAGAAGAAGAATCAGGTGGGCCATGACCCACTGAAAGCACGGCTCCTGGATGAATGCTGCTGAGAGAACCAGGTATTTCTCATCTATTTCTTGGGGGCACAGCGTGCAACTCACGACCCTGCAGCCATTACAGTCTAAGTCTCTGCCCTCTGTGTGCCTGGTGCAGACAGGAGATCCTCACTCAGAAGGCCTGCACGCTGCTCTCATAGGGGTGTGCATGTGGGCCCTCCCTGCGCATTGCCAGCACTGAGTGACGTACAGGTGTGGGCACTGCATGAGCTGCTGACACAACTGTTTGGGTCTGGGCTTCATCTGCACCCTGCCCTCCTGGAGGTCTTTACACACAGGTAGTTTGTGATCGCTGTTGGTGCAGCCTGTATTTGGCTCCAGCAAGTGGCCTGAAATGACTGGAGACACAGAATCAGGTGGACCACAAACTGTTGGCCCTATAGTTTGTGTCAGGGTTTTGCCTTATCCTGAACTGTCTGGGGTCACAGGACCACTGGTCTGGGATTACGCCACCAGTGAACCCAGATTCTGGGTCATACACATGCCTTCAATGGTGAGGGTTCGCTGGATCAGACCATTTGCGATCAAATGACATCATACTTTGCATCTGAGACCTGGGAGAACTAGGTACACGTCACCATCTACTAGAAGACCCCAGCAAACAGTGCATCTCAGCAGATACTGAGGGGCAGGCCTGGCCACAAGGAAAACTAGGGCCACTAGCAACCTTTGCTGAACTGCCAGAGAAGAGGAAGGCTGAGTGTTCTGCCTCCAGCATCAAACATGACAAGGTGAAGGGCTAAAACACAATCTCAGAACTCCACCCCACTCAAAACAAGTTCAGGAGACACTGGCATAAGAGAACTTGGTAAACGCACACTTGAAATTACTGAAATGATTGCAATGGAAGTAAAGAAAAAACTCCATCAGGCCACTGAAGAGATCAGATCAAAAATAATCTCTCAGGCAAAAAACGAAATGACAATAACAATGAAAGAAATGCTTGGTATATCTAGAGAAGAAACAGATAAAAACATAGATGAACATAGGCAACAAATGGAAACGTTACATGAGCAATACACAAATGAATTAGAACACATGAAACAGACTCAAAGAGATTTCCAGGACATCAAAACTTCCACTGAAAGCTTGCAAAACTCCCTGAATGAAGCTGAAAATAGAATTTCAAATCTTGAAGACAGCGTGGCAGCTAGACATCATAAAAGGAAGGATCTCTTACAATCAACAAGGATCCAGAAAAATCAATTCAATAGATGCAAGGCAAGGCAAAGAGAAATAATGTCAGACTAACAGGAGTCAATGAAAAAGCAGGAGGCCACACAAATGACATAAAAAGAATTATTTGCAGAAATAATAGCAGAAAATTTCCCAAGCATGGAAACAGAACCTGAGATACAGGTAATGAGGCAAACAGAACTCCTACTAGTCATAACCACAATAAAACTACACCCAGACATATAATAATTAAGATTCCAGATCTCCAGCAAAAGAACAGAATATTAAAAGCTGCTAGAGAAAATAAAAAGATCACCTATAAAGGAAAGCCTATCAAAATCATGGCAGACTTTTCAACATAAACTATCCAATCAAGAAGAGCTTGGAGCAAAGTATTACAGGTCCTAGGACAAAACAACTTCTAACCAAGATTAATGTATCCTGCCAAACTATCCTTCAAGTTTAATGGAGAAATAAAACATTTCCACAACAAAGAGTAACTGAAGAACTTCTTGAGTGTCAAACCATCCTTACAAAAAGTACTAAAAGACATTCTAGACAGATAACAAAATTAATGCAATTTCAAGAACAACAATAGAAAAGAGCCCTCAAGAAGACCAAGCAAGTAAACAGGCAGAAAAAGCAAGAAACCAACAAAAAGTAAATAACATGAAAATGATAAGCCAACATGTATCAGTTATAACCATGAATGTAAATAGCCTCAATTCATAAGTCAAAAGAAACAAACTGGCAGAGTGGATTAAGAAACAAAATCAAACAATATGTTATACACAGGAAACACATTTTACTTAAAAGGAAATCCACAGACTAAAAGTTAAAGGATGGAAAACAACCCTCCATGCAAAAGGAACCAAGAAAAAAGCAGGAGTAGCTATTACGTTTGCAGACAATGTAAACTTCAAATCAAGGACAACTGAAAGAGATAAAAAAGGTCACTACATAATTGCTAGGGGAAAACTGCAAGAGGATGAGAGAACAATCCTAAATATGCATGCACCAAATATTGAAGCAACAAACTATATAAGACAAATCTTATCAAACGTGAAAACGCATATAATTAATAACACTATTATAATTGGGGACCTCAACACCCCTTTCACACAAAGAGATAGGTCAACTGGACAAGAAATCAGCAAAGAAATAACAGATATGAACCAAAGCTGCAAACAAATGGACTTAGTTAATATATACAGAGTATTCTAGCACACAGAATCAGAATACACATTTTTCTCAGCTGCACATGGGACTTTCTCTAAAATAGACCACATTCTAGCCCATAAACCATACCTACCTAAATGAAAAAAAATGGAAATTATTGCATGCATATTATCTGACCACAGTGCAATGAAATTGTAAATTAATGACAAAAGGAACTCCAAAAACTCCAAAAACACTTGGAAACTAAACAACAACCTCCTGAACAACCAATGAGTCACAGATGAAATTAAAGAAATTAAAAAATGCCCACAAACAAATGAAAATGTAGCTACAACTTACCAGAATCTGTTGGATACAGTGAAGGCAGTCCTCAGAGGGAAAATTACAGCAGTGAACTCACACGTAAGGAAAATAGAAAGGGAACAAATAAATAGCCTAATGCTGCACCTCAAACTTTCAGAAAAAGAAGAATAAATCCAGCTCAAAGCCCTGAGAAGGGAGGACACTATAAAGATGAGAGCAGAAATTAATTCAATTGAAATGAAGAAAACCCTACAAAAAATAGATGAATCAAAGAGTTGGTTCTTTCAAACAATAAATAAAATTGATAAACCCCTAGCCAACCTTATCAAAAAAAGAAAGGAAAAAACTCAAATTCATGCAATAAGGAATGAAAAGGATGAAATCACTACATATTCTACAGAAATTCAAAAGATCATTAATAACTACTTTGAAAATCTCTACTCCCATAGGCTAGAAAATTGAGAAGGGACAGATTCCTAGATTTGTACAAATTACCAAGGTTGAGTCAAGAAGATATAAAAATCCTGAACAACCCAATATCAATTAATGATATCGAAAATGTGATTAAAAACTTATGAACAAAATCCAGGCCCTGATGGATTCACAGCAGAATTTTACAAGAAATTCAGAGAAGATTTCATACCAACACTCCTCAAACTCTTCGATGAAATTGAAAAGAAAGCAATTCTCCCTAACTCATTTTTGGAGGCAAGTATTATACTGACACCAAACCCAGAGAAAGACCCAAGCAAGAAAGAGAACTATAGACAAATCTCCCTAATGAATATAAATGCCAAGATGCTCAATAAAATACTAGCAAATAGAATGCAACAAGTCAGCAAGAAAATCATACACTACAACCAAGCTGGATTCATTCCAGGAACACAGGGATGGTTCAATATTTGCAAATCAATTAAAGTTATACACCATATCAATAGAGCCAAAGACAAAAACCACATGATTATCTCAATAGACACAGGAAAAGCTTTTGACAAAGTCCAACAGGCATTCATGATAAAAACTCTACAGAAAATAAGAATAGATGGTCTTTACCTTAACCTGACCAAAGCCATCTATGAGAAACCAACAGTCAACATTATACTACATGGACAAAAACTGAAAGGTTTGTTTTTAAAGTCAGGAAGAAGAAAAGGATGTCTGCTGTCACCACTCCTGTTCAACATAGTTCTGGAAGCATTAGCTAGAGGAATAAGACAAGAGAGAAATAAAAGGAATAAGGATAGGAAAGGAAGAAGTAAAACTATTACTATTTGCAGATGACATGATATTTTACATAGAAGACACCAAAACCTCCACAATAAGACTCCTTGAATTAACTGACAAATTCAGCAGTGTAGCTGGATACAAAGTCAATACCCAAAAATCAACAGCATTCCTATACATAAACAACAAGCAGACTGAGAGAAAAATCAAGGAAACCATACCTTTCACATTAGCATCCAAGAAATTGAGTATTTAGGAATCAATCTAACAAAAGAAGTAAAAGATCTATTCAATGAAAAGTATAGTACTCTGAAAAAAGAGATTAAAGAGGATTTCAGTAAAAGGAAAAACATTCCTTGCTCGTGGATAGGAAGAAGCAACCTTGTGAAAATGGCCATGCTACCAAAATTGTTGTAGAGATTCAATGCAATTCCCATTAAAGTACCCTTAGCATACCTCACAGATCTAGAGAAAACATTCCTTAAATTCATGTGGAACCAGAAGTGACCCAGAATAGCAAGAACAGTCCTGGGCAACAAAGATAAATCAGGTGGAATTACAATTCCTGACCTGAAATTATACTACAAAGCTACTGTAATAAAATCAATATGGTACTGGCTACAACACAGACCTGAGGATCAATGGAATAGGCTGGAAGACACAGACACAACCACAAACACACCCAGCCACCCAATCTTTGATAAAGGGGGCAAACAAACTCACTGGAAAAATGATAGCCTCTTTAATAAATGGTGCTGGAAAAATTGGTTTGCCACCTGCCACAAACTGAAAACAAACACAACTCTATCACCATGCACCAAACTCAAGTCAAAATGGATCACAGATCTCAATGTTAAAACAGAAACACTAAATCTATTGGAAGAGAAAGTAGGTAAAAACCTTGAAGACATAGGAGTAGGCAGAGAGTTCATGAAGAAAAACCAAACTGCACGTGAAATACTTCAAAGAATGAACAACTGGGATCTCATTCCACAGAAAAGTTTCTGCACGTCTAAAGAAATCAACAGCAGAGTAAAAAGAAAACCCACACATTGGGAAAAAATTTTAGCTGACTGTCCCTTGGACGAAGGTCTCCTATCTAGAACATATAAAGAATTTAAAAAAATCAGCCCCTCCAAATTCAAAGACTCAATCCAAAAATGGGCAGCTGAGATTAATACACACTTCTTAGATGAAGGAATACAAATGGCAAATAAATACATGAAAAAATGTTCAACATCATTAGTCACTCAAGAAACTCAAATTAGGAACTCTTTTTCACTACTGGTGGGCATGCAAACTGGTGAAACCACTGTGGAAATCAGTTTGGAGATTCCTCAGCAAACTAGGTCTAGAGGTCCCTTTCAACCTAGCTACTCCCCTTCTGGGTATTTTCCCAGAAGATCTAAAAACATCATATCACAGTGATATATGTGCACCCATGTTCATAGTGGCACAATTTGTAATTGCTAAATTGTGGAAGCAACCCAAATGTTCATCCACTGAGGACTGGATTAAAAAAACTGTGGTACTTTTATATAATGGAATATTACTCAGCTATAAAGGAAGATAAACTTGAGGCTTTTATAGGTAAATGGTCACAACTAGAGACTATACTAATAAGTGAAATAAATCAGACGTGCATGTGAAGCAACGTATTGTCTCACTAATGTAAGAACCTGAAAGAGTGAATAAAAACTGGGAGGTATGATAGACGTT
The DNA here is from genome assembly GCA_004027595.1 of Dinomys branickii. NCBI lineage: Eukaryota > Metazoa > Chordata > Mammalia > Rodentia > Dinomyidae > Dinomys > Dinomys branickii. The sequence continues at coordinate 213,219 of PVLD010000349.1, read as the reverse complement.
GTGAAATGAAAGGAAAATGCTCAAAAGCAACAGGCAACTGGGGTATGGGAAAGGAAAAGGGAAAGAAGGGGAAATCATGTATGTATGTATGTATATACAGTATAGCTAACAGTTGTACTACTGTCTTCTATTGCTTTACTGAAAGAAATATTAATTATTAGCTGTTTGATCATTATTGCACGTCTGTTTGTTTTCCTGAGAAACCACTTTGAAGATATCAATATGTAATACAGCCATCATTGTTAATTTCCTACCACTTTGTCTGTAACTCTATATTGTTTCTATTGTTCTTATGCTGTTTTGTAAATGGATGTCTGTTTCTTCATATGCTGTCTTCTTTTATTTTTAAAATAAAAAAAATAAATGGGACCTCTAATCCTAATTTTTGGAGGAATCTCCAGACTGATTTCCAAAGTGGTTGTGCCAGTCTACATTTCCACTAACAGCACAGAAGTGTTCCTTTTTACCCTCAGCCCCTCCACATTTGTTGTTGATTGATATCTTGATGGCAGCCATTCTTACTGGGGTGAGATGAAATCTCAGCGGTGCTTTAATTTGTATTTCTTGAATGACCAATGATGTTCAATGCTTTTCATGTATTTATTTCCCTTTTGTATTTCTTCATCTAAGAAGTGTATATTTTTCTCAGATGCGCATTTTGGATTGCATCTTTGAATTTGGGGGGTCTGAGCTTTTTCAGTTCTTTATATGTTCTAGATATAAGTCCTTTGTCTGAGGGACAGTTAGGTAAAATGTTTTCCCACACTGTGGTTTTCTTTCCACTGTATTGGTGATCTCTTTTGAAGCACTCCCTCACTTTAGATTTAAAAAAAGACATCGAAACAATGAAGCTTAGTGAGGAAGGCATACTGAAAGCTGAGAGAAGTCAAAAGTCGGATCTTTTGCGCCAAATCATTGAGAGAGGCCAAAAGTCGGGTCTTTCCACCAAACCGTTGGACAAATTATTAAAAGAAACAATTTTGAAGGAAATTAAAAGTGCTATGCAGTGAGCACACAAATGCTAGGAAACAAAATAGTCTTACAGAATGGAGAAAACCTTAATGACCTGGACAGAAAATCAAACCAACCATAGCACTGCCTAAGTTAAAGCTTAACCCAGAGCAAAGTTCTAACTGTCTTTAATTCTCTGAAGGCTCAGAGAGGTAAGAAGCTACCAAACAAAATTTGAAGCTAACAAAGGCTGATTCATGAAGTCTAAGGAAATATGTCAACTCCATAAAATAAAAGTGAAAGGTTATCCAGAAGATTTTATTCATCAAGCTATCCAAAGGATCTAACTAAGACAATTGAAGAAGGTGGTTACACTAACAGATTTTCAGTGTAAATAAAACAACCTTATGTAGTATTCCAAGAAGATGACATCTAGGGCTTTACATAACTCAGCAAGTGTCCTGCCCTGTGTTTGTATGTGCCCCAAAGCTTCATGTGATCCCAGGTGGGGCTTTTTAGAGGTGGTATGTGATGCTGTGATTAAGTGTACATGACTGATTAATAAATGAGCCCACTGATTGGTTTCCTATAGTTCCAGGTATGGATAATGGGAATCTGCACCCTGCATGTGAGTACTGCTTCCTCTAAGGGCATGGAGCCTGCAGAGAATATGAAGGAAGGAGAGAAGGCTGCTGGTGTCCCTTGCTGCTGCTTCCTTGCTGTTTGGCTGCTTTTTGCCTGCCATGGACTGTTTCTCTTCTGTGATGCCTTCTGCCCGGCCACCCTGCCTTGAAGCCAGCCAACGATGGACTGAAACCTCCACAGGTTGTGCGGCAAAATAACCCTTCCCTCCTCTAACTCTGGGTGTCAGGTGTTCTCTTTCAGCAACAAGAGAGACAATTAAGGCAAAAAGTCAATGCCTTGCTTTAAAGGTTCAAAGCTAAGCTGACTTCCTCATTAAAAGTTAATGCAGTTGGTGACTTTAAATTGAAGGCAATGCTTGCCATTCTCAAAATCCTAGAGCCCTTAAAAAAATCTATTCTGCACGTGCTCTCTACGTGGAACAACAAACCCTGGATAATGGCAGATCTGTTTATAACATTGTTCACTAAGTATTTTAAACCTCTTGTTGAGACCTATTGCTCAGAAAAAAAAAAAAAAGATTTATCTAGTCATCCAAGAGCACTGATGGAGATGTACAGGATCAATGTTGTTTTCATACTTGTTAATACAATACCCATTTTGCAGTCCATGAAGTAATTTCAATTTTTTAAGTATTAATATTTAAGAAGTATCTTTGATAATACAGCTGCCAATTACAGTGATTCCTTTAATAGGTCTAGGCTAAATAAATTGAAAACCTTCAGGCAAAGATTAAGAACATCTGTGACTCATGGAAGTAAGTCAAAACATCAACCTTAACAGGAAGTTTGAAGGGGTGGACGGCAACTCTTATGGATGACTTTGAGAGGTTCAAGACGTCAATGCATGAAGACATGGTGTAAATAGCATGAGAAATAGAATTAGAAATGTAGCCTGAGGATACAACTGATTTGCTGCAATGCCACAGTAAAATTTGAATGAATGAAGAGTTGTTTCTTATACATAAGCACAGAAAGTGCTTTCTTGAGAGGAATCTACTCCTAATTAAGATCTGGGAACACAGTGGAAATGATGACAAAAGATTTAGAATATTATATACAGTTAGGCTAATAATGCACTGACAGTGTGTGTGAGGTTTGCACCTTTCAAAGCAGTTCTGTGGTGGGTGAGATGCTACCAAGGAGCACCACATGCTGGAAAGTCAGTCGCAGCAAACCACCCTAAAGAAACTGCCAGTCACCCCACCACCTGCTAACCACCACCCTGAGCAGCCGGTGCCACTAACCTTGGTCAGTCGGGGCTGCTAACCTTGGTTCAAGACCCTCCACCAGTGGAAAGATTGCAACGTACTGAAGGCTTAGGTGACTCTTGGCATTTTTTTTTTCTTTTTAGCAAAAATGCAGTTTTAGTTACACTGGTTTTGAGAATATAATGGCACAATTAAGAGATCACAGTACAGTGTAAATATAAATTTTATATGCACTAGGAAAAAAATTCTTATGTCTCACTTTGTGGTGACTCTTCGTTATTGTGGTGACATGGAACTGAACCTGCAGCATCTCTGAAGTATGTCTGTAACTGTCACAGCACCAACAATCATCAGAGAAAGCGTCATTCATGACACCATCAAAGGAAAAGCATCACATACCACTTAAATGATGAAAGCTTTAGACCACTCCTGAAAGTTATGAAAGTGGGATTAATACAGTAAAAAGACACTGTACATGCTTGGATAGTATGTTTCAGCAACCTCAACATGTCAGTTCTTTCTAAATTCAATTGTAAATTTAACACAATCTCAAAAATATCAAGTGCTTTTATAGAGCTATATAAAATACTACGAAAGTTTGAGAGAAAAGGCAATTCCTTTTCACAAAGAATGTGTATTATTTTGCTTATTAGAAAATTTTATGTGCACTGTATAAAAGAGAAATAATTCCTGATATCTTATTAATTTACAGATTAACTCCATAACATATTACTAATCTTAGGTATAGATAATTTAGTCAGTGAAGTTTTGTTTACCTCATGTGGTCCCAAATCTATGTCTTTGACAATGTAGCAGAAAATCTACATTAAGATTACAAGTTAGAGAAAGAGGTCTCCATCAAACAGCCAACAAAACACAATGTTGTAATAAACAGATACAACTAAAGAGTATCTGTGAACATTCAACAGATGATTGATAGGTTTACTTGCAATTTTTTCTTTTTTTCTATTTTATTTTGAAGAAAATAGTAGAAAAAAAAAGAACAATAGCAAAACACAAACAAGGACATTAAAAATGATTCAGGGTTTCAAACCAAATGATAGGGATTAACAGTCATTGTTATATTACATATTGTTATTTTTAATGAAGTTGCTCAGATTACCAGATATATGAATAGAAGATTGACCAAATCATTAAAGAGATTAAGAAAATAATAATTTAAAAGAACATTAGAGGCAATATATAGCCTCAGTAGGCAGGATTGTAGGAATTCACCAATGGTTGTTAGATGGCAAATTGTTGTCATCACATAAATTGCTCAGATTATCAGATACAAGCATGCAAAATTGGTCAGAATAGTAAAGGAAAAAAACTTTTAATCATTAACTGTTCCCCTCAACAAACCATCAGACACCAACAGTACAGTGATGCCACCAATCCATAATTTTTCAATCCTTCTTATAGAATTATGTTTGCGATGAAAGGTTAAAAACTGTATTGCCTAAAATGTAATTTTTAAGTAAAATTGATGGCATCTTGACTCATGAAGAAAGATGTTCAAAACTCTTGTCTCCTTAATGTATCCAAGTATTTATTGTATGTCTAACTCCACAGGCATATTTAACCTGAAAGTATTTCGCCATTTCTATGAGATCCATCCTGAACTGGTTTTACAGAATAACATTTAAACTCAAATTTAGAATAAAGGGCTATGACCATCTGGATAAAAGAAATACAATCTCAAAATATACAGATTATTAAATTTGAGAGCAGTAATTCTGAAATAAGCTATCTTTATGTGCAACAGATGTTAATGGGGTGGTGCACATCTATAATCCCAGCACTTGGGAGACTGAGGCAGGAGGATCACTTTGAGTCTGAGGCCAGCCTGGGCTACATAATGAGTTCAAGGACTACTTGACCTAAGTGATAAAACCCTGTCTCAAGAAAACAATCAGTAATAAGTACATCTTCAACAGTTGTTTAAATATTAAGAAATCTCTCAGGATGGTATTTCCCAGCAACTTTTTCAGTAAAATGCTTGTATACTGACCTTTTAAAAAAATCTTCACAACTATACACTGCATAACAAACTAGACATTTACAAATGTAAAAATATTTGACAAATTATAGGCTCAAGGCAAAAGAGATTAATAAAACAAAAAAGAATTTTTATAGAAGATATTAAGTCAGCAAAAGTAATGTAGGAAGCAGCACAAGTATCTGCTATAACTTACAGAGTATGATATTTTATGTTTTGAAATTTATATTTTGCTAACATAAAAATGTGTCATACTCAAAGTAGTTTGAGGATAGGGTTTTATTAATTAAAATATTATTTCAGCTTTGTCCTCCATGAGGGAGAGAAAAGTTACATTTTGAGTCTTTCTGAGTTGATTGCTAAATTCAGAAAAGAATTCAGAGAAGTAAATTCAGAAAATTCAGAGAAGTATAAAAGAATGCAGAGTATTCTAAACAACACATTCGTAATGCCTAGGACATAGTGAAATAGCTATTCAAACTCCACTGGGGAACTGCAACCCATTTCCAAAGGAAAAAGACAAGAGCAACTAATCTACGTACGGCTTACATATTCAAGTAATTACCCTTTGCGTCTTATCTACATTTTCAGTTTCTTACACCAGAGAGACAATGAGATATTTATCTCATTTAGAAGCAGCCTCAAGGTACATCTATTTACCTACAAATGTCTCAAGTTACCCTTTTTATGACTGAACAGTATTCCACTGCATTAAAAAAACCACATCTTTTTTATCCATTCCTTGGCTGATAGGCATTCAGGTTGTTTCCAAGATTTAGCTATTACAAACTGTGCGGCTATAAAAATGGGTGTGCATATATCGCTGTGGTATGTATAATAGACACTGATGAAGGAAGACACTGTTCAAAAGGAAAGGGAAACTAGGGACGGGGGACAGGCGCAGGAAGGCAGAGAAAAGGAAAAAACGAGAAAAGAAAATGAAAACAAAGCTTTATAAATAAGGAGGGCAGAGGGTGGAGGGGAGGAACAGAAATATACTCGGCGGGAGTCCACACTCCCCAGGGTGAAGATGATCCTTATTCTACACCTGAATTGTCCTTACACAGAACAAGTTAACAGTGAAGGACTTTCAAACAGCCATTATAACTCTACTCATGAGGCATGTAAAACGTAATGAATTTAACAATTAACCACATCAACTTAGCAAAATATTCAAAAGGAGCAAAATAATTTTAGAGCTGATAAACAAAATATCAAAAATTTGAAATTCGTGAGTGAAATGACAGCCCAATGAATATGAAACCTTTTATCCACACTGAAAAAATAAAGAAAAAACATTAAGAGGAGTGGCAAGTGGAGAGGCCAGAAGACCCGCTGGGGCTGCGCGTGAGCACAGGAAGTCTCAGGGTAAGGTACAAATCTGAAGACTGAACGAAGGTAACGAAGTCCACAAAAAAATGAGGAAAATCATGCCACTGTATCATAATCAAATTACTGAAAGCCACAGAGAAAATACTGAAAACCGCCTCGAATCTATATGGGGTTATATACAATAAAACAACGGTTTCAATGACTAAATGTTTTATCACAAAAACAGTCAAATGATAGTGAAAGCAACCTTTACAAGAGATGAAAAACAAAAATCCTGGAGAATGCTAACCTTGACATAGCTGAGGTTTATTCCACACAACGCCCAACAGCTGACCAGCGCAGTGAATGCATTTTCTCCACATGCACATGGTGCACTCGCCAACGCAGAAGCTATCCTGGGTTGAGAACAAGTCCAGATGCTTTAAACAGATTGAAACCACACAGAGAACATGCTCCCGACTTCCTGTTCAGGCAATATGAAAATGTGGTACTTACCAGAATTAATATGCAATAACTAAAGGAAAAAGAAAAAAAGAAAACACAACCCCACACATTAGTTGAAACAACAGACTGTTTCAAAACATCAGACACCAAACTATGAAGAATAATGGCCCCTGAGAGGTAGAAGGAAAAGAACCCAGGCAAAGCCTAGAAGACTTACACAGTGGAGGAGTTGGACTGGTGAGGCACTCCGGAGACCAAGGGTTCTAGTATTTGCGAGACAGATTGCTAGAGAGAGCTACAAAAAAGAAAACTCAGAGATCTACTGAGAGTCTCTCTTAAAATACTGACTGGCAAATGCACTTGAGAAATTACCCGAGACAGGAAAGTAATCACCTGATCCCTAGTGACTAAAACCATGTCAATCGGACAAAGCTGATATGTAAATAAATGGAACTTAAAAATTGTTCAGTGTTGAATGAATTTAAAAAATTGTTCAATGTTGAATGATTTCAAACATTCTAAATGTCTTTTCTGAAAATAAGTTGCACAATAAATTAAGATGCCTTATTATCTTCTAAAGTGAAAACAGAGTGTAAAAATTAAGAAAATTAAGAGACTTAGGCAAAACATGCAATGGCTAAACCAACATGAAAATGTTGGTTACACCAACTTTAAGGTCATTATGCTTCTAGGTATCTTCCTAGTAAATGGTTTTACCTCCTATAAAATCTATGTATAAGTATTCACAGTAAAGTTTGGATATAAATCTTTTGCCATTCTGAATGAATTCTGTCCAAAATACCCAACTGTATCCAAATGTTATGGTTTAGAACTTAAATGTTCCCCCAACTAAAGCATTAAGAAAATAAGCCAAAAAGCTTCCTCAAAATTCATGTGTGCAGGCTTGGTTCCCAGCCAATGGTGCTACTGAGAGGTGACAAAAACTTTAGGAGATGGCCTAGCTGGGGCACACAGGTGACGGAGAGCTCCTAACACTTTCCCTCCAGCTTGAACTACAGGCGGTACTTGCTTAACTGTTCCAGCATGTGCCTTGTACCACTGGTGGTACAAATGGATCGAATCACTCTTCTTGATCCTTTTACTGATAAAATTAATTTTAAAATGCCCAAAGAGATAGTCACACATGTACTTGGTGGTGCAAGCAGATACAGAAATTATGGCCCATGGTTAGTGTGTTTTCAGACTGGCCTGCCTCCCTCCTTTCCTTCCTCTCTCTCTGCCAAGTACAGTCCACTATGATATTCTGCCTCACATGGAACTAACAGCAATTGAACCAGGGGACGACACATGGGAATCTCTGAAACTTGGCCAAAATAAATTTTTTTTTTTTTTTTTTTTTTGGTACCGGGAAGTGAACTCAGGACCTTGCACTTGCCAGGCAGGTACTTGTGCCTTGGAGCTATATTCCCAGCCCTCTTCTTCTTTTAAATTGTGTTTTTCAGGTATTTTGCTACAGCAATGGAAAGCTGGCTGACACACTTTCTATACAACATCCTTTAATTAACAATCTTTTGCCTAGATCTTATTTATTTTCAGTCTCTGGTTAATATTTTCAGAATGTCTTTAGAATGACAACAGCAAGCCTTTTTGAAACAATTTTAAAAATACAATGATATTATCAATCTTTTAAAAGCATAATGTGAAGTAGAGAAATAATAATTTATAATGCTGAGTTATAACAATTAATTACATTCTAAGGAAAAATATATAAAATATTAAAAGTAAATGTAAATGGAAGCTACTTTCATATAAATAACTACCAGAAGAATGTAGGGATTAACATTGCTTTCAGGAGGTATCATAAAAATAACTACAAGTATTTCGTAAGTATCAAGCTCAAAATCTCTTTAACACAAAACTGAAAATTACTTTTTGTGAGCACACATAACGTCACTGGCATACTAACAAAAATGCCTGAAAACATCAAGATATGTGTAAGGTTTTACAACCAGATAATATTTGTAAAACTGTTTTAGATAAATTGAATATATCAAATGTAGCACGTAGATGCAAGGAAAGCTAACCTGTACACTTCCGGGTGCACAAATTTCCCATCACAAAGTCTGATTAATCCTGTCTATATTGCAATGTGCTATGAGGGAAAATTATGTGTGGTTTATTTGGTTAAAAACTTTAGGTCTGAATGAAATGAGTTTTCTTCCTCAAAATAAGAATGTGGACCAGGGAAGAAACAACCCATACGTATTCCCTTCTCTTTTTGTTTTCCTTTTTAAATCACACTTTACCTCTCTTCTTGTGTGAATCTATGTATAAATTTTAAATGCTAATTAATGATAATCACTATCAACTTGATGGATTAAGAAATGTTTCACAGATTTGGGAAGAATGCTGTTGGGTGCATCTGGGTGGGTCACAGAGGCATGAATGTGGGTACTTTATATAATCCCTGGCCCCTTCCTCTCTGGCACTATTCTGCTCCAATCTGGCTGCCACCAAGTGAGGAACTTCCATCATAATACTCTTGCCTTGGAGACAGCCCATCATGAACCGAATCTCCTGAAACTGTGAACCAACTTAAGTCTTTCCTCCTTTGAGCTGTGTTGGTTATTAGATCTCTGTGACAGGAAAGCTGACTAATACAGAGAGTATCTAAGCAAGTCTTCATATTTATTGTATAAATACAACATCAAAATTATAACACATACAGGAAAAGACTGACAAGAATTTCTGCTCTAAAAAATGGTTAAAAGAATGAAAACACATCACAAACTGAAAAATATCTGCACATCACACATGATAAAGAACTTTATCCAGAATATATATAAATCTTAAAATTCACCCTAAGTGAGTTTGTTTCTTAAAACAACACCCTAAGTGTTTTCAATGAGCAAAGTTCTAGATGGCAAAGAAGCACATTAAGTACGTCCAATATTCATCATGAGGGAAAAGCAGATTAAAACCACGAAAAGATATCTCTACACCCCACTAGAATGGCCAAAACAAACAAAAAACCAAATAAACAATAAACTAACAATACCCAGTAATGGCAAGGATATGCAAAAACTGGATTCCTTCTTTATTCCTGTTGGAAGCATAAAATGGTTCAGCCGCTTTGGAAAATAGTTCGCTGTTTCTCATAAATTAAACATAAAATTATCATCCATCCCAGCAATCTGTCTTAGAAATTTACCCAAGAGGAACAAAACTTATAATTATATAAACCCCTTCTGAGATGTTATAATGGCTTAAATCATAATCATCCAAATTGATTTTAATATCACTCTCTAACTACTGCATTACACAATGAAATGGTATGTGGCCATGAAAGAGAAATAAATCATCAATCCATGCCATAACATGGATAAACCTCGAAGGCATTATGCTACGTCTAAGAAGCCAGGATCAAAGAGGTTCCTATTATACAGTTCCATTTAAATGACAAATTGGGAAAGTCAAACCGTAGGAACCAGATCGGTGGTTCCTACGAGACAGGCGTACCTACCAAGTAGGTACTGGAAGGGTCCCTAAAAGGGGGAAGATGGAATTGCTCTACATCATGATTTTTCATGTTGCTACTTACCTATCTGCTTTTGTCAAAAATTGAAGTGTCACTAAAAAGCGGTATTGTACTGTACATCATCATGAATTTAACAAAGACATTAAAATAAATAGGCACAAAATAGACTGGAAGAAACTATAAAGTGCACATATAACATATTCACAATGTATGAATGACTGTACAACTCAGTAATACACAGAATTTCTTTAACAATGGATGAGATATGAACAAATATTTTATACACGCATACAGATGACACATATTTGTATGGAAAGATGTTCAACATCATTCACCATCACAGGAAGGCACAGTAAAGTCAAGTGAAATATAACACATTCAACAGAATGGCTAAAAATAAATAAATAAAAACACTGCCAAGTGATGTTTGATATGGAGCAAATACACTTTTATACATTGCACATGGAAATACAAGCCCATCATGGTTTAGCAGTTTCCTATAAAGTTAAAACTATTCTTACTATATAGGCTACACAAAACCAAACCCATTTCTAGTCCTACAGAATCCTATCCCCAAGTATTTATCCAAGACAAATGAAAATATATGTTCCAATAGGCACATGCTCATATGTTTTTATAAGTTTTAGGTCATAAAAAATGTAAAATGAAAACAATCTACCTGTCCAGCAACTGTTGAATGAATAAACAAACTGGTAATGCCAAGCAAGGAAATACTATTCAGCAATGAAAATAACTCATGCTAATAAAAATGTGGGCAAATCTGAACAACTTTATTCCAAGTGAAAGACTACAGACTCAAAGAGATTACATACTATATGATTCCATCTGTAATACATTCTAAAAATGGCAAAACTGTAATGACATAGAGGCAGACTAGTGGTTGTTATGGTCCCTCAGATAGGGAGAGAAAATTCAGAGAGTACAAAGGAACTTTCTGGAGTAACAAATATTCCTTTATCCAACAACTGGGTCTAGCTATGCAGCTGTGTACATCTGTCAAAATTCAATGAATTTTATGTTAAACATTGGGGAATTTTATCATTTTTAAGCATCTTCTGGACAGACCCCTTCAGCTCCTCTTCTTAACCATAGAACAATAAGGAAAAAATGACAAACCAAAAGCAACGTTGTAAGAACCCAAACCCAGCTATCTAGAAATGACAGCCAGTGTTAGCACCCTGACATTTTTAAAACTAAATATTAACTTTTGATCAATAGTAAAAGAGGATCAAATCCATTACACTACTTAGGGACTTTTTAAAATTCCAAAATATAACACAAATATATTAACATTTGCATCTGCCCACCATGTACATTTATAACAAAAGAAGTCAAGTTACATTTTCCTAATAGTTATGAGTGAAAAGCAAAAATTATTGTATAATGTCTTTCTGTCCTCATAAATTACTGGAATATTTGCAAGACTTTTTATTAATATAGAGCTGTGTGATTCACAGGTTTTAAATTAGCTAAGGACTATATTTTTTAATTTTGAAAATGAAATTCAAAGAATCCTCTATAAATATAGAAAAACTCTTGACTTTCATGGTATGATAGGACAACTAAAAAAAAAGAGTTAACGCTAAATAAACATTAATAAAAGGATTTTTTTTAGAAGAGAGGAAGGATTATTTGTTGCCAGCAGCTCTTTCTAAATTTAGGGGAAGATGCTGTACTCACACACAAAGAGGGACACTCTATTTAAACAGGTTTTTTATTATTATTATGAAAGGAAAAAGAAGCTCCAGGGTCTAAAATGTAATGAGTGATCCTATTAGTTCCACCAGACTAAAATCACACAGTCTACGTATGTGGTCTTTCCAGCCACATCTGCCATGAACCATTTCTACATCACAAAATGCAAAATACCAAGTGCTGACTTACTAGATGAGACTTGGGAAAGTATTCACTCTTTGATTTCCCCCTAAAGGAAAAACTGGCTCAAAGGGCAATTGTGACAGTTCATTCTTTGCGATGTGCATTTAGAACTTCCATGCATTTTAGAATCTAATCCCACTATAGTCTGAGCAATAAGGAGAAAATCATAATAAACATGGGAATAATTAAAATAGAAAAATTAAATTTCAATCACGATTTTCTTAAAATTTAAATATCTTGCTTGGCTAAGAAACATAGGTCATTTTAATAAAATGCATGACAATGTATACAAAGTACTTACCATATAGTACATGCTCAATAAAAGGTACTTGTTATTTTAAATACTTCATGAGTATAATGTTAATTCAATAGTTTATAAAGGCTCCATTACACAAAAATGGAATTTTTACTTAATATAAAATGTACAGTCTAAGAAAGTTTTGAATGACATATTTCTTTGACTTACTTGAAATCCACACTTACTTTTTGGTAAATTTATTTATATAATGTCATTTTACTCTTATCCAAATAATAGACTTATAATTTCCCTATAAGATGTTGGCTATCAATCCAAATATGTTAATGGTTTAAATTTTTAAAAATTAAAGAAAATTAATTCTAAAAAAATCATCTTCTACCTACATACTAGATAAATTATTTACAATAACTAAACTCATCCAAAAAAGATCTGTATATTTGATATATAAACAAGCATCCAGATCTCACACATTTGTCAGTTTTTCAGTAATGAAGCTGGGGAAAATAAATTCAGATACTCCAGTGAACTGGCAACTTATGTAAGTGACAGAAGCCCTTCTAAATCCTCTGTTTACACTGGGGATTAGTGGAGTAGATTCTGAGTTGCACACTGAACAGTCCATGGTCAAGGGAACCTGCTCCCTGTCAGCCCGTAGGGCATAAGGACAAAGCCTGGTCCTGGTAGGAAGTGACCCATAAACATATTCCGACCCGGGATTTATACAAAGCCAGTCTGCCTCACAGAAACTCCATATGACCATTAACTGGCCTGCAAGGCCTGCCAGGAGGCCTAATTACAGGTCTACAGAGCCCAATAACAAAAGCTGAAGGGGCTTTAGCCTAGGGATGATCTGCTTTATACTGACTTGAGAGAGTCCATATAGAGGACCCCAAAGAAAGAGGTTTAGCTTTAAAATTCTCCCCAGAGATCCAGCATTGTACTCAAGTCTAGAAAGCCCACATGCAACATACTTCAGCTGAGCTTAAACATACCACCCTCTCCAAATTAACATTCAACTACTGTCTGCTTAACATCTGCTCAAACATGGCAAGTTGCTGTGATATTGTTAGACTCTGACTGATAGCTTTCTTCTTACTAAATATTATTAGTGGTAAATAATAGGCATTCAAATATAAATGTGTAACTCATGCTAAAACAAGTTACACTTTTTTAAAGCAAGCTACTTAGTGATTCTCATTAAGAAGCACAGATTTTAGGCCTTTTGATTAACATAAAGCCAAACACCATATCAGCTGTTGAAAACTAGAAATTAAATTAATATTAGCAATTTGATTTGGAAATTAAAGCTACTCAATTTTGTGTAGAATTTCTGAAATCTGTAAAAATTACACTTAAAAAGTTTCAATCAATATCCATCAGTCTCAATTAAATTTTAAAGTTTTATATGTTTGTTTCTTTCTAGTATTAGCACTGACAAAGCAAGCACATTTCTTTCTAAAACCACTGTACACACACACACACACACACACACACATACACATTACAAGGAGATGATGTGACAACTTCTTTAATAACTTTATAAAGTCACTCTGGTAATGGCATGAAAACCAACTCCTACCCGCTTAAATTTATACAATGCTTAGTTACAGTGCTGCACGCCATTCCAAAGGCTTCACTGTGTTATTTAGTTTTCATAAACAAATTCTGTAGGACATCTTCTTCTTATTATTATCATTTAAAAATGAACAACTGAAATTCAGTTGGCTTTAACAAATTTGCTATGGATTATCAATAAAGACTGGGCTTCAGAATGGCACCTAAGCCATCTGACTTGAGCATAAAATATTGTACAGTAACATCTTTCAGGGCTAGGAGTGTAACTAAGTGTTTGCCTCGCATGTGAGAGGCGCTGGATGCCTTTTGCATTAACTGCTAACATTTACTGACTACCAGGTTTGCACCGGGTACTGTTAAGTGTTTTGGAGATGTAAACTCATTTCACTGCATAACCATCTATTATTTACATGCTACTCCAATCTCCATAATTGTAGATGAAGAAGTTAAAGAACAGTAAAGGAGAAGCAATGTGCACAACTTCACAAAATTAGTCAGTACACCCAGAAACAGACCGAGCCTGCCAACACACAGGGAGAAGCCCGCATGGGACCAGCCAGACACAGACTAAGCCTAGCTACACACAGGGAGAAGCCTGCATGGGACCAGCCAGACACAGACCCAGCCTGCCTACACACAGGGAAAAGCCTACACGGGACCAGCCAGACACAGACCCAGCCTGCCAACACACAGGGAGAAGCCTACACGGGACCAGCCAGACACACACCCAGCCTACACACAGGGAGAAGCCTACATGGGAAAATGTGAGAGGTGTTCATTTATATGAAATAGAAATTAATTTTTCAATCACTCGCTCCATTTGGGGTGGGGGACAGCCCTAAGATACAAGCTTCTCTCACAATACATCAGCCTATTTCTCAGAGTCACAGATCAGTGGTTTGAAAAAGTACTGAGCAAAACCACTGTCAGCTGTAGGTCAAGGTAAAGCACAGTAGTTTTCTATGGCCTGCATAACCGTACATCCACAAAGCAGTCCCTTTCATAATTCTTGGAATCAGAAAGACTTAATGCCAGAATGGACTTAGGTAAGAACTGGGACTTATAAGACTATATGGTATGAAGAGAAATGGTTAGGCCTTGGCTTCAAGGTACTTAATGTGTAGCTAAGAGAATAAACCCTCACTGTAGCACGCTGTGTAAGAGCTGGGGTCGGATGAGGCATTCACAGTATGTGCCCTCATGGAGTGTGCATATGCACAATCAACTTTTCCCTTTCCTAGCCGGCTCCTCTCTAAGGAAGAGCACCGAAATGCACGGCCACAGTTACATGTAAGAGGAAACATTAGAGATCATAAAACATTACCCTAGATTTTTTAAAGGCATAAAGTTAGTTATCACATAATATTAGCTCTATAAACACTATACATAGTTAAGGAAAAACATTTTTCCAGAACCAAATTTGAATCCTTTTATATTATTATCAATTTTAAAAAGCTCACTTCAGAATTGCAGGCTTATTTGAAGATAGACTTTATCTTATTGCAAGGTAATTTTATACAACTTCAACAAACTAAAGTATGTATTTCATAATATTTTTCATGTTGTACTTCTTCCTGCCCAACAAAACGCCAACATTTAAACTGTGAACAGAAACAACTTGAGTTAGAAATCACTGAATTTGTAACCTGGTCCTGCCACTGATTAGGTTTGTTATCTTTCACAAGTCATTTAAGCTTTCAGGATATTTGTAAAATGGGAATAGTTAGCTCACTGTGCAGTGTTATGAATCAGAGGATAAAAGACTTTTGAAAGAGCTTTGAAAATCTTTAGATATAATACCAAAGATTATAGACATTTTTCAGATAATGAAATGGTAGTACCCAGAGATTTTAAGGTAAGTTCTTTTACAATACATGAACAAAAAGAAATTTAATTTTTTAATGATATTTGAAATATAACTTTAAAGATTACATGTATCGATAATTCTATTAAAAGGATAATTTTAAGGAGACTCTGGAAAAAATTCTGTATTAAAATTGTGTAAGTGGCATTTTCTTCTAATGTTTATTAAAAGTATTTGTCCTTTGGAAAAAAAAAAATCTCTTGCACCCATTTGTCCTCAGACCTATGAACGCTCTTGGCATAAAACGATGGTGCACTTTTGCAGAAATCCCAGACGATATTGGGGCTGGTACGCCTCAGTCACCATCAGTGAGAGCAGAAGGGACAGAGACACGCACGTCACGAATCTGTCATCTCCCTTCTCCCTCCTTCACAATCACCATCTTTCACCAGCTTGCTTGTCAGCATTATTATATTTTAAGTGTAAAAAGTCGTATTATTTCACATATATGAAGAGAAACTTTGGTACAATCATCATAAAATCCATCACACAGTAGTGAAGGAATTAATTTTCACATATCTAGACCACTTGATTTTCTCATAATAGCTTACTCCCCGAAGAATAATAGCTAGGATTTCATTTACTGTTATGCTACTACAGGTTGTATTAAATAACCACAGGCAGCGGTATTTACCAAAAGTAGTCTGGAAGTAACATTTGCTGGTCGCTGGCATTTTCCAGGAGCCAGGCTAGGCACTCCTTATGTTATAGTATTTATCTTCGCAGGAACCCTATTATATAGTCATCTTTCCCTCCTACAAGTGGAGAATTAGACACAGAGGTGTCCCCAAACCTAAATAAAATAGGTAACTGAAATGTGTGATAGGGTCTAGCTGATATAGTAGGGAACTATTTTGTTTGTAAAAGTGGCCCAGTCAATATGGAAAATTGTTTGGTGACATTGCGAAAAATTACATATAAAATTCTCAAATGACTTCACCATTATTCCCCTAAATATGCACCTAAAAAAACCTGCAAACAGGTATTACAACAAATAGACGGATGTGCATTTTCATGGCAACACTATTCATAACACCAAAAAGGAGGAGAAAGCCAAAATTTCCATTAATAAGAAAATAATCAAATTGCATATGCATATATAATACTATTCAGCCATAAAAAAGGAACAAACTACCAACAAGCTACAGTGCAGGTGTACTTTCAAAAAAGCCTGAATGAAGGATTCTAGTGACAATGTTAGGGACGGTCAGCAGCGTAGAGGCCTGCTAGTGGAGCAGCATGACCCTCCTGCCCTACCACTGTGTGGGAGGGCCTTGCGTCATGGACAGGGCGGGGCTATGCAAGAAATGTTGAGCAATGGTGGCGGTGAGGGGAACAAGGAGCGGGAAACTAGCATCCCCCACCACCTGTGACCAATGCTGCCAGCACAGGTGACTGGGAGTTAGCACTGACTTGCGACCAGATGCATAAGCAGCCTGGGGCAGTGGGGAATTGAGCAGCAGTACAAGCACCCTTGGGCTGGGAAGTCAGCACTCCCTGGGACTTGCCACCATCAGTGTAAGTAGCTATCTTGGTTACTTTATTGTAGTTGCTGAGACAAAATACCCAAAACCCAAAATGAAGGAAGGAAAGGTTTATTTAGCTTACAGTTTGTGCAGGTTTCAGTCCATACTCCGCTGCTTCAGAGGCGGGGTGGCACATTGCAGAGGGCAAACTGTCCAGGGCACCAAACAACCAGCAAATGTGTGGAATTGCAGGCAAGTAGCCTCTTTCTCTCTTCTACCTTGTAAACAGCCTGCCCCCACCCAGGGGGTGTGTAGCTCTCCCACATTCTCCATGCCCTCCTCTTCCACAGGCTCAGGATGTATACAAAGTAAGCACCCTGGCTTCCTGCTGAATCACATAGTTAACTTTTCAAACTTCCCAAATTAACACAATAAACAACATCCCAGAAGGGTAAGGGCATGTCCTTTTCACTCCAAGATCTACAACTGCTGAGTTACTCAGCTAAACCTCCCGACTCCCCAAGTTGACACAATGTATCAACCGTAACAGTAGCCTTGGGCCACAGCGCCAAGACAAGGAAGGAAGCGCATGAGAGGAGCTGGTGGTGTGGAACAGGGGAGTCTGCGCAAGGTCTAGGAGGGGCCAACTACACACAGGACTGGGGGCAGAGTCCTGTGTATACTTGACAGAGTCTGGAGACCAGCCTGTCTCTAAGGGCACCACAGCAACTGGAAGAGCAATGCAGAGACAAACGGTACAGAGAAGGGGTGGGTCATCCAGGAAGCTTTTGGTTAGAGACTGGCCACAGCCCCCACATTTGGAGGCCAAGATCAGCCCTGCCTCCAGCGCTCCTCCCACTGCAGGCTTGGCGGGGTTATCCAGCAGTTGCAGGTTCTATCTTGGATGCTACCACAGAACTGGCGACAAAAAAGGAATTACAGTATGTTTTTTCTTCATGTGTTTCATTTTCCTTATTCTGTCTGTTAGGGGATTTTTATGGTTGTGTGCTTTACTTTTGCTTTATTCTGTTCATCCTCGTTTACTCTATGCTCAACTCTCTCTCTTGATTTTATATTTTTATGAGAGTGAACACTGTGTCTGATCTTTTCAGTTTGCTTTCTCCTCCATTCTCTCTCTCCTGCCCTCGTCTTCAGTTTCCCACAGCTTGCAAGATCATCCTGTGCTCTCCAGCCTTTCTGAGAAATTTATAGTGGTAAACTCACATATCAGGAAAACAGAAGAAGCTCAAATAAACAACCTAGTGTTGAACCTCAAACTTCTAGAAAATGATGAACAAGTCAAACACAAATCTCATATATGGGAGGAAATTATAAAGGTAAGAGCAGAAATTAATGCAACTGAGACTAAGAATTAATGAATCAAACAGTCGGTTCTTTGAAAGATTAAATAAAATAGATAAACCTGAGCAAACCTTCTCAAAAAAGGTAAAGACTGAAATCCGTGTAACTAGGAATGAAAAGGGTGAAATCACAAGGGATCTTTCAGGAATCCAGAAGATCATCAATACCTACTTTCATAACCTTTACTTGAAAAGTGCCGTAAGTTTGAATGTGTAATTTGAGAACCTATTCTTTACCATTACTACAATTTAGAATGTTAAATTAAAAAAGAAGGGATGACTTAGGGTAGATATAAGAAAGCTGTGCATTCTGAAAATAAGGGATGACAACTAGGACAGATATAAGAAAGCTGCATCCTGAAGAACCTATGTACTCAGAGATCTATTTTATAATTTGCTTCAAAGTCATATTAAAAGAATGAAAACTATAAAACAACTAAAATTACTTAACTTATATCAATGGCAATAAATATCTAATGGGCTAGGCAACATAAATGTTTTCCTTTAAAGGGTGAGTTTGTTAATATTCAAATGATGAATTAGAAATATCTTTTCAATGCAAAATGTTCTTGAAGAATGAATGCGTATTATATAAATGAGAATCATATTAGCTTTATTTTATAGCATACTCATTTGAGTCAAAATGTCAAAAACTCAATACCAAGCAAAATTCTAATAAATTATGTTTTCTATGCAATTAAAGATGAAATGAATAAGCTACATACATAACATATAAGTAGTATTTAAAGTAATATTAAAGATTACAAAGAATCAAAGTCATAATTAAAATACATACCACCTACTTGCACATAGATGGTATGTTCTTGTATTAGTGACTTAGGAAAGTAGTGCGTCGTTTACACTGGTGTTTCCAATCTTTATATTTTGAATGGTTTAGGGATACAAAGAACTAATGTAAGAGATACTAAAACCAATAGGCACATATGCATTTTCTCAATAGACACTATCAGTTGATTGTAAAATTATTTTTGAGGTTAAAAAAGAATCCTCACTTTTTTCCAGCTGAAAATTATCCCTTTGTAAATCTTAAAAGGTAAATAATTTTAAGAAATATGTCCTACTCCTGATAACTTATTATTTGAACAAGTTATATAAGTTTTTAAGAGCACATTAAGTTTCAAAGCAAATATCAGTATTTAAAAAATAAAATTTTAACCTCAGACATTTTTAAAAGGAAAACTAGTGCCTACATCAGACTGAACATCATATCTAAAATCAAGGACATATCATTATTGTACCTCTGAGAAATAAAACCTATAACATTTTAGGCTTAGGTGCTATGTAGAATATATAGCCCAAAGAGTTACTCCCAAGTAACTAAAGGAATTATTATTGACACTGACCTCACTTCTCTAAAATAAGGAAAACCTTAACCTAGCTATTATGCCTTCTACAAAAGAAAACAATGGATCTCAGTCTTAAGTATAAAATGTAAAAGTATAAAGAAGAAAACATAGGAAGTAAACCGTATAGGTTGAGTCAAAGAATACATGCCTCCCAAGTACAGCCCAAAAGAGATAAAATCAATAAATCTGAATTCATCAAAACAATTTTTAAATACAAGTGTTATCAGTAAAAATACAAATAATGACCATTTAGAATTATACTGCAATAATATATATTCCAGGTAATATATGGTATCATTTATAATCTTACAAATCTGTAAGGACTAATAAAAATACAAATTTTTTTCTTTGACTCACCTGTAATTATGCTACAAGCCTAGGTTTCATTTTTTCATTTGACAAAAGTCAATTATCAACACTTACCAGCAGCTTCAAGAACTAGTTGCAGCCTGGCTTTGGCCTGTTCCGCTGGTGGCTAAAAATCAATCATAAAACATTTGTAGGTCAGTTCTAATAAGTGCTGCTTTAAATTAATTCACTGTTCTGCATAAAAAGTGTAGAGAATTTTATCATAATCAATATTAAGAACCATCTAAACCTTAACAAAATTTCATCACAGTAGTACTACTACTAATCTACTCTTACCATTGTCACATCATATTTTTAACAAATATGATTAAAAATATGATTGAAGGATGAATAAAGTTCTTTTCTTTAGTGGAAGTTTGTTTTCTATACAACATTGTTCCAAACAGTAGTAACATAAGTAACTGTGCTGACTTAACAATAAAGCTGACACTACACTAACAGCACGTTCTCAAGCAATTATTTCCTCCTATGGGGAAAAATATCTACTCAAATTTACAGTAGCAATTTGAAGACTCTTATTAAGTCAGATCCTAAAACCAAATAGTTTCTGCTTTCTAATTTAATTTAAAATGAGTAATGGTGAAGAAGATAGGATACAATGTAACTTACGCATTTTTTAGTTTGCACTATCTGTCCTAAAATTGTTCTTTCAGTGAACCTTAATTCAGTAT
Organism: Dinomys branickii; assembly: GCA_004027595.1. Lineage (NCBI taxonomy): Eukaryota > Metazoa > Chordata > Mammalia > Rodentia > Dinomyidae > Dinomys > Dinomys branickii. The sequence continues at coordinate 192,308 of PVLD010000349.1, read as the reverse complement.
GGTTGAAAAGGTTGAAACTAAACTCTCTCCCACCAGAAACCTCATTCCGAGGTTTTCAGATGACTGTGTTATTAACGGTATCCAAACTATAACATGGATCGCATCAAGGTTATGGCTTTTCTCAAAGGTTTATCAAAAATATCTTTTTTAAGTCTCAGAAGCTAAGACAGTATTTACCTATATATTTATAAAGATGCCAGCAAGAAACTAGATAAATAACCTACATCAACTAAACAAAAAATAAAAATAATTTCAGAATTAGCATGCAATATATTTGAATATTTTGCTATTTGTAAAAATGCCTGATTTAAATAATTGAATATAGAAAGAATACACTGTGCTCAGAAGAAATTTAAGAATTTGAATGGTGCGACCAAGGAAACTAAGAACAAGGTGAGAGCGGTAGATGTGACAAGTGAGAAGACAGGGAGAGCCTGTCACGTCACGGACCCGAGGCTAACGAACCCCAGCGCCGGCCCGGCAGGCTGGCTTTGGAATGTACTGGAACTTATCCAGGGTCTCTGTTTATACATTGTCTATGGCAGCTTCTGAGCTCAACTCAGTTACAGAGTATTTGTAGCAGACAGCTTATAAGCAACGAAGTCTAGACTGACCATCTGAACCTTTAAGAGAAAGTTTGTCAGTCGCTGACACAGAAGGTGAAGACTTTAAACAGAGGGGTGATGTGATCTGATCTGCACTTTGACATACCACTCTAGCAGCCTATCTGAGGGTAAAGCAAAAGGAATGTGACTAGAGGCGAAGAGATCGGTTAGGTGGCAATGAAACAGGTCCAGATGAGATGACGGGGGCCTAAGCGACAGTAGCAGCAGGAAGGCTGGGCAGGAGGAATCATGCTTCAGAAACATTTTGTTGATACAGTGGAATGGCTGGGTAGGAGAGGAGGAACTGACAGAGGGAGAATTACGCAAGTACGCTTTATAAAGTATTGAAAACATATGAGAACAAATTAAAAGTATCACAGGCAAATATCAACAGAAGACTAACATCCACTGGACATAATCTAACCATCATAAATTAAAATGTTTACAGGTGACAGGAGTTAACACACCTGTGATAGTAAACAGGAAATGACTTTTGACACCAGCATTAGGGAACACAGAGAGTGTGGGGAATTGGGACCACTGTATCCTGGCTAAAAGAAATAGCTGATGCTCAGCTCCAAGGGACTGGAGACATGCCATCTTACAGAATTTGTTACTTTTCACAGAGACATAAGTCATCATGAAGACAAATACTGTGCAGAACAAAGTACTTCTCAGGGCTGGGTTAAAATCTGAGCCAAACAGCTTGTGACATGTGCTATCTACCTACCACACACAGTACAAACTGGAAACTTTATGCCACATTAACCTAAGTATTACGGCAAAGCAGCAGTGCTACTCTGGCTAGCAGCTCCAAGTCAGCTAAGAGTTAGAAAATACACATATCAGAGTACGCCTAAAAGCAGTGAGTATCCTTTGAAATAAAAATCCTAGATATTTCGTTAAGATAATTCATGGGTTTTCATATTTCACAAGGAGAAACATTTTAACGATTAAAAAATAATATACACAAAGAAAAGTATCCAAATTAATTTGGGCCCCCACATCCTATAAAATATTAACAATACTGGTAAGATGTTCTACCTCATGAAACATTTCATGGTAGTACCATCCCATTTATAACTACTACCTTAAAAATACAGTGACTTTCTAAGGAAAGAATCTTGATGCGGCCGGGCACGGTGGTGCACATCTGCAGTCCCAGCACTCAGGCCAAGGCAGGAGGATCACCATGAGTTTGAGGCCAGTCTGGGTTACACAGTGAGCTCAAGGTCAGACTGAGCTACATAGCAAGACTCTATCTCAAAAAACAAACACAAAACAAAGAAAAAAAGATTCTTGATGTTTACTGCCTATAATAAAATGTTAGAATATATTTGTTTTTCTAATTATTCCCACAATATACTATATAATAAAGGGCCCAGAATATGATTCTATTCTAAATACATCTGCATAGGCAGACATGACTTACTGAATGTTATGAAATACTGAGATGAACTCCAATTATAGGGATAAATATATTAGACTGACTAGACTTTTAAAAGTAATCTGTATGCTATGAATACTTTTACTTTGCTTAGATTCCCAGCTCGCACATTTTTCTTGGACAGGATATGCAGACTGCATTCGCACTTTTCGCTCATATGCAAGTATCTTTTTTTCATTGTATTTGGACTATAAGTTGAATAAATATAGGATTCTTGGCTTGAGTCACCTGCTCTTTGCATTCCTCTCAAGGACCACCCTAAGACGCTGTTTCTGGGCTTTCACTTGTCTTAGAAGGGGAGAGCGGCACAGCAGTCTGACGGTGGGAACACTATGAGTCCTCGCTGCTGTGTGCGTCACACCTACTTACTCCAAAAAACCAGCTCAGTGAAATACAGGAATCTACAGAAGGTAACCTGACTTTATTCACTGCCAACACTCTGACTACTGTCTACAGTTACTCGTAAAGAAAGGATTGAGGAGAAAGAAGAAACAATAATAAACACTTTACATTAATGCATGTTTAGTTAAGTCTTATCACACTATCTGCCTTACAATGAAAATACCTTTGGGGCTTGAGTCCCAAAATGTCTACAGTTTTAGCCTATATGAAACTGTAGGATCAGTATAAATGTCATCAAAAATTAGTAAATGGTATTATTGTTACTAAGAACCAAAACTCACATCTTATTTTACAAGTGTGAAAATAATCAAATACAAATGCACAGAATGCAATTTCTCTAAAAATTTTAAATAGATTTATGAGCACTATATCAAACTGTGTTATCTGAAGGAAATATATGCAGAAAAAGACTGTATTTCATTAAGAAAGAATATTCCTTAAATAAAAATAATTAAGTAAGTGCCCAACTTACGAACATTTGACTTACAAACTTTCACAGGCACAAATGGTCCCTGGATTACAAACATTCACAGATGGGAACAAGTCAGAGATGCAGCTCACCTGTGTACTAGGCACTGACACAGTTGGGCTGCTGTGCACTGACTGTACAGTGCGATAGTGGTCAGCAGTGCAGTGCTCAGTCAGAGCCCACTGTGTGTGGAAGCAAGAGGAGAAGCAGCGGTGATGTGGAGGGGATGCTGGGAAACGCACAGCAACGTACATTGTATACTTGTGTCAAAGGTGTGTAACACTTAGCATGTCAGACTTTAAATGAATCAGAGTAAGGAATGTTCTCTCAGAATGGAACTTGTTCTTAGGTTGGTGACTTACTATAGTGTATAATTAGACAAAAGTGACCAGAATATAATTATAGAGGATGTAAGTATATTCCCTTAGAAATATAAATTTTGGCTAGGTGTGGTGGTGCACACCTGTAATCCCAGCACTAGGGAGGCTGAGGCAGGACGTCACTGTGAGAAGGCTATATAGTGAGCTCAAGGACAATCTGAACTACATGGTGAGACCCCATCTCAAAAAACCAAAAACCAAAAACATAAATTTTAGTGTCACCCTTAAAGATGTATAAAAAATATGAAATTTTACAGTAAATTTTTAAAGTCTGAATTAAAATTAATACTGATTATTGTGATATGGAATAACACAAATAATGAAAAATTAGTGCAGATACTATATAACTAACTCATTTTGAGAAAACTGTACTTCTGATAGAAATTCTCATCCTATTGCTAATGTCATTTCATTCAGGAAGTTTCTGTTTCCCTCTTATAAACAGGTTATGGGTTGCTGTATATTCTTTTTATATAAGGAGAACATATAAAGTTGAAGACCATATCCCAAACCATATAATCGAATCCTAATCTTAATTCTTGTTTTATAAAACACTGAAAGTCACAGTAATCCTTTGATGACAAGACAGGGAGCTGGTAGTCTTTCTACTACGATGGATTCTCCAGAAATGTCCCCTCCCCTCCCCTCCCCTTCCCCTGGCAGCCAAGGATAACTATTTTATGCATTCATGAGCCCTGCATTTAGATAAGAGTATTCTCTTTTTCAAGAAGAAGAAAAAAATCAGAAAAACAAAACAAAATAAAACCCAGAAGTTTCTAATATTAAACCAAAAGTTAGGTTAGCCTCAGTATAGCATGTGGAGATGATCATGCTCAATGTCTATAATTTTTCCTTTGACTTTCTCTACCTATTCTTATTTAGCCTTATACCTTGATATATTATACATTTAGAATCTCAAACAATGCTGAAACTTTAAACATTTAAGACCAGTACAATCCTTTGAACCATGGCTTTATAAAAAGAGATGCAAAGAGAAGCCTGTCCTTGTATAAATCATCCTACACATGAAACTCTTTACTTACTTGCTCACCCTCTACTCCATGTAGATTTTATATGCAAAATCCAACCAACTTTTTTTTTTTTGGACTGAGAATCAAACTCCAGAACTTGCACTTGGCCAGGCAGGTGCTTCTGCACCTCAGGTATATCCTTGGTCCTCAGCCAAAGTTCTGATGAAATCCTATCCATCGATTTCTGTTTTGAATCATTACTGTTGTACCTAAGAAATCTTTGTCCAATCCCAATTCATAAAGATTTATTTTATATTTACACATAGACATTTTATATTTCAATCATTAACATTCAATTCTATGAAACACTTTTAATTAATTTTTGTGTATGTGTAAGATATGCGTTGAAAATCTTTTCATTTGGTATATATTATTTGAATGGATCTACTGTAACTTGTGGAAAAGGCTACCATTACTTATCTATATCTATACAGGTAGATAGGCAGACAGATGGACAGACAGACTCTCAGGCTGACATCTAGATGTCAATCTCAAAGGTTTTTTTGTGTGTGGTACTGGGGATCGAACTGAGGACGTTGCACTTGCCAGGCAGGCGCTTATTCCATTGAGCTATATCCCCAGCCCTAGACGTCAATCTCAATCCCAACACCACACTGTCTTCATTACTATATTAGCTCTTGAAATCAGGTAAAGTCTCTTTCTGCTTTTTCTAGGACAGTTTGGTATTTTAGCTCATTGCATTCCCGTTTCTTAGACCAAGAGCTCATAGACTACTTAAAACTAAAATCCTTGCCAGTAACAGCAGGATCATGCCTGGAATTGTGCTAAATCTGCACATTAGTTTGAGAGGGATGGATGTCCTAACAACAGTGAACTGTAGCCGAGAACTTCTTCAATCATTTTTACCTGTTAGTATTTTTATATTTGAACATTTTAAAAATTGGTAGCTCACAGTTGAATCCTCCTTTTTTAAGCAATCATGATGACCAAGACACATATCAGCACTTATCATATTTCTAGCTACATTTCATTTTAACAGTTACTATAATTCTGTCTTTTAGGATCAAGGTCTAAGCTAGAAATATTACAAATAGCTCAAAAGTAGATTTATCTTGTCTCTAGATCTTGGCACTAAGTTGGTTTAAATAAAGACTAAGAAAAGAAAAAAAATCAGCATGTATTCCATTCTCAATAGCAAATTTATCTTAAGAGTTTTATCAAATATTTTTACTAAGGGGTTAGCAAAAGCTATTTAACAGCCATTTTCTTTATTAAAAACCAGGGAAAATGTCATTTTATAGACATGTTTCACAGATGAGATCTGAAGAGCTGCAACTAAAGCCAGGGTTACAGCATCTGTGAGGGATTATTTGCGAGCCCAGGCTGATTATCCAATTCTGTTATCTACTAAAGGGTGCTGCTTATACACTGCACAAACACAGCGACTCTTATTGTTCACAAATTACCGGTGGTTCCAAGTGGCAGAGTTGAGAGCTGTGGTAGAGACTGCATGGTCCATAAATCCGACAATACTTATTTGGGCCTTTATTAAAAAAAAAGTAGAGTCCCTGATCTAGACTACTACTGACTCCAGATCTAACAGAAGCTGCACCCTTTCCGGTCACCCTTTCAATTCTATAAGCAGCTGCCTAAGTTACCTTCAGCAAAGTTTTAAATAGATTGATACCTTAAATTTCATTGATTCTCCACTGCTTCCCGAGTTAAGCATACCATACACATATCACTTTAGTTTTCAAAGATATTGACAATATTCTCTGCTTACTGTGATATCCTTAGTTTTCATCATTTTCATGGTCATAGCCAACACTTCAACGATACTTGGCTTCTCACTACGTCTCACTATGTCTCACTATGTCTCACTATGTCTCACTATTGCTCCCTCCGCTTTCACTCTTGCACAACCCTCCACTTGGAACTTCTCTTCAGGGACCCTCAGGCGTAAGAATGCTCAATCCCACCATTCTTCTCTGTCCTCACATGACTGGTTACAGTGGTGACTGTTTTTACAGCTCTGAAGTATTCAAAATCTGTATTTAAGTGCTACAGATGATCTCTGCATTCTTTCAAAATAAGTACCCTTCCTCTTCCTCACTTGTTTTATTTCCAGTCCCAACTTCGAAGCATCAATACTCAACCCATTTTTAATAGAAGTGAAGAAAGGAAATGCGGAAAGGAAGTGGCTCTATATAAAAGCTTAAAAGATGGAGTCGGTATCTGGTCTTCTGGAAAGCCAAGGAAGGGGAGGAGATGGAGGAAGAGGTGTAGCCATTCTAACGAAGCTTAGACGTACCAAGCAAACAGGAAATGGAAGAAACAACAAACTCTAAATAGAAATGTTTTCTTACAGTTCCCCATTAGGGGGCTTTATATATGCACCAATTATTTGTATATTAGACTTCTTAGAAACTAAAATTATTCTAGGTAAGACAAGTTATTTTACTAATGTTTTTAGGGATGGCATTTAGAGTAAAGTTGCACAAGAGGATATGATGACGCAGAAGGCTAAAGTGCATTTAGTTCTAAATCTCTGCTTTAGGATGTCCTTTATTTTGCTGCCACAATTTTAGATTATCAGTACATAATTTAGTCCATAAATATTAACTTTTCAGGATGGTGTATGAGACATTACTCTAAACAATTACATAAATCCCTTTCATAATCCTTTTAAAAACCAGACTAAAATAATACTTCCTGTTTTTAAGTCTTTTGCAAAATTTAAGAGTTATTTACAAGAAATCCATTCGCTATTACTTTTTCTTAAACGTCTTTGTCTCTCCCTTCGTAGCATCTCGTAACTGCTGGGAAGCAAATGGTATTCTCCACAGTAATAAACTGCCTGGAATAGTCTACTTGCCTTTGCTTCATGGACTTCATACAAGTTTATAAATTTTCTTGACAAAATCTTCTGCTCCAAGTTATAATTTCTGTCTTTTAACACAGTCACATCACTTTGCCTCTAAAAGATCTTTAATATTTACTTTCTGCATGCTTTTTCCCTGCTCAGCAACAAGAGCTATCAGTATCAGAAAGTCTCTTACAACATATTTGCTCCTGAAAAACAAGCATCCACCTTACTGAATCACTGCATTCAAAGTGTATGATCATACAGATCAACAAAAGGTCAAAAAATGTATTTATACTGTATTATTATTATAAGTGTTGCAGAAAATAATTGATTTGATTCTAATGATAGGCTGTGAGACTTTCTAGATAGGATATTTGCATAGAAAGTACATTTCATACGTGCCCAGTGTTTAATACGGGAGAAAAAGAGGCAACAGGCAAATTGCTGATTGGATATTAAGAGAACTGCACTCTACTCTTGACTGTATAATCTGAAGCTTTATTTCCTTATCTATATAGATGTACTTATCATAATGTTTTTCAAAGTAGAAAGGCATTCCCAGAAGGAGAATGATTAAACAAATTATGGTTTAACCTCATCATGGAAGTAGTACAATAATCAATTTTAAAATGTTATTAACACATTAAATAACAGGAAAATGCTAATGTTACATTTATCGAAGACTACAAAACTATGCATGTATGTATATAAAATGATCCAGATTTGTAAAAACAAAAATATATAATTAAAAATGTATAATGAACAAATGTACTAGCTTTTGACTCATGAGTCAAAAAACTGGCTTAGTCACCAAGTGAAAATGATACTGATGATCAAACTCTGGTGTTTTAATTGATATTAGTATAATTGAAAAATCATGCCATGATACTGTATCTTATGATCTCTGCTTCAGAAAAGTCTATGGGTTGCCTTAGAAAGATTAAAAAGTATTGGCAGAAACATTTCTCAATGTAGGCTGCCACACTTCGTTTAGAATTCTCACCTAAGTAATATATAAATATATATATGTAACTATTATATATATATGTAACAACATGTATGTACATATTAAATAAATATGTTACTTCTTGAGTTTTCACTCTATACAAGCAGGTCACTCTGGTTCTGTGTGTGAGTTTGTTCATTTTTTTGCTGGTACCTGTACTCACACTCATTGAGAAAATATTTCCAATGTGGGAATCTAGAAGAAATGTTTAAAGCATCAAAATGCTATGCCATTTAGATATTTCAAAAGCATTTTAGAAAAGTGGAGACCAGCCGGCCTGGTGGTGCAAGCCTGTAATCCCAGCACTCAGGAAGCTGAGGCGGGAGGATTGTTACAAGTTCAAGACCAGCCTGGGCTACAAAGTGAGCTCAAGGTCAGCCTGAACTGCACAGTGAGACCCTGTCTCAAACAAACAAACAAAAACAATAGTGACAACTGGGAAGGAACCGACATCTCCAACAATAACAAACTAAAACATGGCCAATGAAGCCCTACTTTCATTCATGAAAACTGTTCCACTAGTAAAATCATATAACCCAAACTGCAGCATTACACATCTTCAAAAATATTATAAAAGGACAACTAAATAATACACATCACGTTGGCTTGGGGATGGTAACCTCCAGTTCTTTAACATGTAAATAATCCCCACTCCACTTTGCTAAAACTTGGCCATCGAATCAAAATGACAGCTAATTTCTCACATGTGATTTCATTCAAGATCGTTTTTCACATTCACTTTGTTCTTTATGTGTGAGGCCATCAGAAATAAAATATTCCAACAAGTAAATAAATGCACTCCAAATAAAACTACTAAAGTTTGACTAAATGAAATACTGATATTGAATTTTTTAACTATAAAAGTGGCAGTTTCATTTGATTCAAATCCACCCAATAAGAACTCAACTAGGGGAAGGGCTTAGTTTTGGGGCTTAAAAAGTAATGGAAAATTGTACTCTATAGTACAGTACTGTAGTTTTATGTTTTCTTATACATTATAGCGCTGCATGAAGGAGTTGTGCAAATACGAGCGAAGTCATCAAGCTGGAGTTTCCTTTGAGCATTTCTGTCTGAATATTGCAATGTGTATATTGTATGCAATTTCTTGTTTAGTGACCAATTAATTTAACGACCTAGTCATGGGAATGGAACTTGGTCATGAAGCAAGCATCTGTACATAATATCTATACATATTGTTTTTTCTTCAATCACATTTTACTGGTACATTTTAGATATAATGATCACATTAATCATAGGGAATTTGTACCTGTACATGATATAACTTGATCCTTTTTCTCCGCATTCCCCTCCCCTCCCCTGCAATCCCTTCTCCATTCCCCATTTATAAAAGCTTTGTTTCTATTTTTTCCTTTTCTTATCTTTGTACATTTCCCTTCTTTCCTTTTTCCTCCTCCCTGTTGTTCCCCTCCTCATTTGGACATTTTCTTCCTGTTTCACAATACCTAATATACAAAACCCAAACAGATTTTAACATAAAACATTCCATTTTAGGGCTGCAGATGTAGACACTGCTTGCTTAACATGTGCAAGACCCCAGGCTTGATCCCAGCACCACTGTGCCTGTTAGTCTTGGTTATGAACTTGACTGGCTTAAGAAACTCTTATGAACACACTGATGAGCTCACAGCTCAACAGGCTATTATGAGGTGGTGCCTGGCTGGAAGGAGCAGGCCGTGGGGGCCCGACTGTATCCGGCCCCCAGTCACCGCGTCCTAGCTTCCTTCTCTGCTCCCGGACTTCCCCATAAGTTGGGCTGAGCAGCTTTCCTGCACATACCCTTCAGCCGCGCTTCTCCCTTGGAGCCAGCTGATGATAGACTGAAAGACCTAAAACCACAAGCCACAATAAATGTCTCCTCCTTCACGTTGCGAGGTTGGATATTCTGTCCCAGGGATAAAAAGCTAACCAATACAACCCCAAATATATACAATAAATAAAATTTATGTAAAGCAGCCAACAACACAGTACCAAAATAAAATGGCAACACAGTGACGAAATTATTAGCAATCAATTTTAACTCAAACTTAACAGCTTACTCCAAAAAGTTCTTGTAAATTGATAACAACATCACTAATTCTTAAAGGCAGAAAGCATGCATCATTTCACATAGGAAAAAGGCAGCTAGCTGGTCAAGCTCCCTCAGATTTCTCTAGTAGGAATCTCTATCACTGTCCTCAAAATATGCAAAAAGAGCAATGTAAACGACAGATAATGCTGGCCAATGAAATAAAATTCTCACACGCCACTAATGATACAAAACTAATACAGCATAAAAAGCAATGTGAAGAGAGTACTAGAAGTGCTCACACTCTTTGAAAAAAATACTTCCAATTTTGGAATCTAGAAAAAATGTTTAAAACATGAATAAGCTATGATCATTTAGATATTTCAAAAATATTCTTTAGAAAAGTGAAGGCCATCTCCAACAATCTAACAAGAACTAGTTAGCTAACTCTCCTAAGTGAGATATAGTAGTCGCTATAACTCACATAGTAACTGACATCTCCAACAATAAAGAACTAGTTAGATAACTCTCCTAAATGAGATTTAGTAGTATCTATTCAACACAATTATACATTAAATTTTTAAAACACCCCAAATTGCCTAATATCCAGAAAAATACAGAGCACTATATTAATTAAGAACATTAAAATGTTTGTACCCTTTAATAGAGGATTTTTCATTTGAAGACTGTAGCATAAAGCTATTATTTATACAAAGACTTATAAGCAGTCATGCTCATCACAGAATCTAGAAAAGCTACGGATTGAAATTAACTGAAATAATTTATGCTAGTGGTCCTACACTAACAAGTACTGAAGCAAGTCCTTTAGGCTAAAAGAAAATGATAGCAAATGGTAATCTGGAACTATAGGCAGGAATGAAGAACACTGTGAATAGTAAATGCGTGAGTAAATATAAAGCACTGTGTGGGTTTACTTTTTTATTTTCTTCTCTTAAATTCTTTAAACAGTCACATTCACATATTCACTTGTCCTGCACAAGTCCAGCTAAAGACTGAGGGCCCAATGTAATCCTATATTCTTACATTTATAATGTACAAAGATGTAGTATTTATGACAGCAATAGTACAAAAAGAAAGAGAACAGAGGCAAACTATACATAAAATCCATATATTTTATTGGAAGTAACTTACTCTTGTAGTCAGGGTTTGCAAGGAAATATAATTTATGTGATTATAAATATTTATAGGACACAAAATTTACAGGATTATTTTATAATAGTCACCCAAAAAATCAGATGCAGAAGAGTGCAAAAATCTGTCCATGCACTAGAGACCCAAAGAATCCAGCTGAGGGCCTGAATCTCGTGGCAATGTCCTGCAGGAGTCCAGCTAAAGAACTAGAGCCCAGGCAACGTTCTACAGAAGTCTAACTGGAGACCTAGAGCCTGCGACAACATCTCACGCAAGTCTGTATCAGAAATCTGCACTGGGGAGGCCCAAAAGTCAGTGGCGGAAACTAGAAAGTCTCTGCCAGGGGGATGAAGGATCTGTGCCACCAGGCGGAGGGATCTGTGCTGGGGGAGCCAGGAAGCAAAGCCCAAAGTAAGGACCAGAGCTCCTTGAGGAGAACTGTTGCCATCCTCATCGACAGTGAGGACCTGAGCTCTTCTGAAGATGAGAACAGCTGAGTTCACATCAGGAAAACCACCACGACACTGATTCCCAGGAGAATCAACAGCATACTGCTTTCCCATCCAGTTCTCTTTTTATGCTACTGGCAACAAGCCTCAGGTGGATCTTCCACACCCAGAACCACTGATTCAGTTCAGGTGGGTGTTACAAGTCGACCCTTAAGTTAATCCAACACAGTTACAGTATTAACTTGAAGTAGATTGTGATCATGATGCACACTGTAATCCCAGAGTTACTCCTAAAAATACATTCGCCTCTGAAAACTTCAGCAGACTAGTACTCATATGTACTGGTACTCAGTTTGTTTACCATGATACTAGAAAGAACACCAAAATGGTAGTAACCCTGAATCAAAACGGTAGCAGTGATTATTTTCCTTTTGTTTCTAAACAAAAGGAATATTACAATAAAATTAAAATCATGCAAATTGTAGCTGAATTATTTTAAAATATACACTAGTACTTCATATTGCATTTTTCTGAGTTTGATTGCCAGCAACACACACACATACATACACACACATAAACACACACACAGGGTCTAACTCCTTGAGTCAGTAATACTTTTGGGCTCCTGCATGCCTGCATCAGAGCATTTTATGCAAACTTAGTCAAATCTTAGAATTGGTACCTTTTCCAAACAACAAAAGTCAGTGTTTCTAACAAGAAGGTCATTTTAGGCCACTTTCACAATCTTCCTATCTAAATTGTTAAATATGTGGTAAAATTTTTACCAAAACATTAGCCTTTTGAAACTATAAACCCATGTATGAAGATTACAGATAAAAGTGTAGAAGGCACATTTAACCTGATATTCAGGTAAGGCTGTCAGCCTAGGTCTGTGATGGCAAGCCTTTCAGAGCAAACCTTTCAGACCTTTTAGGTCTGTGGTACCGCAGCCCGCTGAGGCACACCTGCCATAGGTTTGCCACCAGTGGTTTAGGTTATTCTCAGAACAGAGAAATTCCTTGAAAAAGCAGGAACTTATCCTATTCAGTCCTGAATATGTAAAGGGTCCCAAGCCTGAGAAAAAAAATGTAAAATGATACATATGTGCATGCACGTAGTGCACTTTATTAGTAAAGCCACTTTATTATAGATTTTTAAAGAATTTTTGAATGCAACAAAAAAATCTAGCTGCATAGGGGAAAATAATGAGGCAAAATATATATTTTAAATGATTAAGCAGAATAGAATACCGCCTTGATTAAAATTATACTGCACTATGAAGTGGAGGGTTTTGGTCTACTCCACCCCGCATTAAAATGATAGTTTAAATTATGTTAAATTCCCACATTTCAGAGCATACCTAGTTAACCTCAGGCCCATCAGACTGAGGAGTGACCTGGACATGTTACCCCCCAGGGAAGATCAAGTTAAAATATGTAAATTGAACCTCATAACAATGCTGTAGTTATCAAATTTGCCATTTCCAAATTCAGAATATGTCTCCATCACTCCAGTTTATTTTGATAGTGCCCCACCCCAGACCCTCCTCTACCTCCAGGCTTACATCACGAGTCACAGGAAAAGAGACAGGTAGAAATAAAAGCTCAATGTTATTTTTAACATAATATTCTAAAAGCACACTGAGGGATTAAAACGTACTCATATGTAGGTTGTTCCTCTTCCATTAACAGAATGTAATGTAGGAGAGAGGGAGAAGAGGGGAGGAGAGGAGGAGAGACGGGAGGAGGTGAGAGGCAGAGACAGAGAGACAGAGACAGACAAACCAACAGGGTCAGAGAGAGAGAGACCGACACTCTTCCCAAGGTCGGACAGAGATCCCTGTAGGAAGATCAGGCATATGTCCTGGGAAACGGAAACACAGTACCTAGTACACGTGCAGCGCACAGGGTCATGGGGCCAAAGGATGTTTTAAAAAGCAGAAGCGAGGACCCTCTTTGTAAACAACGGGGTTTTCTGTTGCAGAGCACATATGAAGCAAGCCCCTCGAAACTGCTACAGAACTTGGGGGCAGCTGAGATTAACCTTAACCGGAAGGGGAAATGCCAGGGAAGCACTTTTACAGTAAAGTTTAGTTCTGTTTTAACATAGTCATTGAGAATGGCTCAAGCTAAATAGCAAGAGAAAGTCTGGAGCATAGAGATACTATGTTACACCCATAACGCTCAAGCGTCACCTACGTCCCTGTGTGTTACCACGGAACTGTCCAAATGTAACATATCAGAGGGTTAACGGCTTGGTTGCCTCTCACACAGATTTTGCATCTGGAGCCCAGGAAGCTGGACGGCCCTTATACGTGTTCTAGAGGGATTCGCGTGTTCTGCGAGAACTTTTAGGATGTTTTTCAAGTGACACTCTACAAACAGAATACTAATATATCTATTGTACATTTTGTATGTTATTCACTCTTTCAGGTTCTTACATTAGAGAGACAATATGATGTTTATACGCGTGGGTCTGATTTATTTCATTTCTGAGTATGGTCTCTAGTTGCATCCATTTACCTGTAAAGCCTCAAGTTTATCTTTCTTTATAGCTGAGTAATACTCCATTGTAAACAAATACCACAACTGGGATGAGAGGGAGAAAAGAAAGAAGAGAAAAAACACACGCATACACACAGGGTAGCTAAGATAATTGTATTGCTCATTTCCATTGGTTTATTGAAAGGGATATTTAGTGCTTAAATTTATTTTGACCAATTTTGTGTGCTTATAACTAGTCATCTGAACAATCTGAAGACAACAATATGCAATATAATAACCATTGTTGAATTCCTATCACCTTATTTTGTGAAATTCTGTATTGTTTGTTTTTTATTCTTTTTTCAAAAAAAATACCAATATAAGTCAATGGACACTTAATATTTAGCAATTCAAGGCAATTTCAGTGCCATAATTGTGTTCAAATTGGGTTTGGTGCTGTGTCATCTTGCCAAATATTGGCATTTTCTTTTTTTTTTTGGCAGTACTGGGGATTGAACTCAGGACCTTGCACTTGCCAGGCAAGTGCTTATTCCACTGAGCTATATCCCCAGCCCTGGCATTTTCTTTCAATGTGTAAAGTTAGTAAATTTGTTTGAAAGATAACCGTATATTAGAAGCATGGGCTCTGGAGCCCAGAATGCCTAGGTTAAACTTGGAGAGTTGGTGATGATTAGCTGTGGAATGCAGAACAAGCCACTTAGCTATCGATGCCTAAGTCTCTTTACCTGTAAGATGAAGACATAATAATAAGTACTAAAAATGTTTCCATAATTTTTAAGTGGGATCCAAAAAGTTAAAAGGATGATCTTTGAAGTAGGATTTTTCTTCTCCTGGAATTGATTACTGAAAAGTTTACTGTGCCCACTTCACGGGGCTGCTATAAAGGGGTGTGTGTGTGTGTGTGTGTACACATTATCTACAATACCTACTTATCTATCCATCCAAAGTGTCTAGCACATAGGAATTTTATGTGTGATAAATTTTAGAGTATTATTTTAATTTTAGAGTAATTATTATTACTTTAATTTTAGAGTAATTATTATTACTCTACGCTTGGTAGGTACTTTAACTAGAAGTTTAGAACTAGTTTCATAAATGCACGTTAAGCAACATAAGATTATCAGCATCTATAAGGTAAATAGGATGTAATGAGACATTTTCTTCGTTAAGGAAAGTTCACATATGACTAAAGTACAATAAAGTATTTTTAAAACTTATATATGTCCCATCCTGTGCATCTTGAATTATGCTGATTTAGTACTAAAGAAAAACATGTCATTGCTGAAACTTGAATCTGGTAACACAGCAAGGCTTACTAACATTTTGGTGGCCTATTCTCATTTCAAATCATTTTGTCTGTTTGTAAGACAATGTGGTAATGCTATACATGATCAGGGAGAGTAGCTACTAGCCAGGCACTTCTTGACACTAGCCAAATCCAGTTCCATGAAAATTTCAAAAAGTATTTGCAAGTAAAATATCTAAGTCACACAGCATCAATTCTTTCTAAAGAGCAATGTTCATTTATATTTTCCCTTAGGTAATTTTGATATGAATTAATAAAAGATATCACAATTTCTTTAGGAATTGGCTGGGATGTGAATAAATAAAGCCAAACACTGAGGGTACACATTTTCTAATGCTATGTCAGGACAATCTTTGTTCTCATATGCTGGGATATTAAACTACTTCATTTATATTCATCATGTATGTGGTAGTTTTCTTGTGTAAGTTTATGATAAAATTTTGTTATAGATGTGTCTTCTTATAAACTCAGTAATGCTCTGTTCAATCTTTGAGTCCAACTCACAATAGCAGAAACAATTTGGATAACAGCCAATAGATGGCACTGTTCCCACTAGCTAGCGAAGACCTCATCAACATCTCAATACAGGCACGAATTACTGAGATGGGAGTATCTGCTTAAATCAGTGGATCTAAATACCTCCTGATGGGGGCAAATTAAAATACGTTAAATATGGACAAATTTACACATAACAGGTATTGAATATGAAAGACCAACTTAAGGCAAACCATTTATTTATCTGCCTAAAAACATTTACTGAGTGACTACTATTATTAGACAGTTAGAATATAAAAGTGAGTATTTTCTGGTCACTTATAATTACACAATTAGGAGATAAGTAAACCTATTAATGGAGGTATATACACAGTGTTAAAAAAGGATGTGACGTATCACTGAAAGCTTTCTGCAAAGGGCATGATTTCTGAGCTAGTCCCAAAGACAGGAAGGGTTTGTGGTACAACATGTTTTGCACCAAGACACAAGCCATGGGAAAGGAATGCAAGAAACAGTGAAAGGGGGTAACAGTACAGCGTAAAGAGAGTGACACAGGCCATGGAAGGCATGAGCCCAGGACCGGTCTAGAGCACTCAGGGCGCCACTGTCTTCAGGAGAGTTGTACTGTACCCTTCACGCTTATAATTCCAGCACGAGAGAGGCTGAGGCAGAAGGACTTCTCCAAGTTTGAGAGCAGTGTACACTGCCTATTGAGCTCAAGGCCAGCCTGAACTACAAAGTGAGACCATGTCTCAAAGAAACAAACAAAAAAGTAAAAGAATTACCAACACTATGCTTACTGTGTATTTTTAATGCCTGCCTCCTCTATTTATTAGGTTATACTATATGAAGACAGCGTTATCTCCTAGTACCTGGACTGATACTGTGCACAACATCTGATGTTCCACAAATATCTGTGGAAGAAACACATATTTCTGAAGTTCAAAGATCCCCTCAGCTCTTCTTGGCTGAGTACCTTCCGTCTCAGTCAAACATCACTTTAGACCACCTCCAGTAATGTCCACTCATTAACTAGCTTAATTTTTTCACTCTCACCAAGCGGGAGTGAGTTCTTTCCACATGTCACATTAGAAGCTATTTTCTCATGTATTTGGTGCCCTTTGCTCATGCCATTTTCTCCATCAGGGACAACTATTAAAGTAATATTCTTTATAAAAGCAAAAAATGACTCCTTTACCTGCTGAGTCTGGTCAAGATTGTTTTTTCCCCATTTTTTCCATGCATACTAATTCACAGACAGTTTAACTATCTTCTAGACAACATTCCCCTACTCTTACATTTTAATGGTTTCCCGATTTACTGAGTTATAATTGACAAAATTATATATACTTGAGGTATATTATGTAATGATTGCTATCTGAATACTTATGAAATAATTACTAAAATCAAACTAATTGAAATATCTATCACCTTATGTATTTATCTTCTGTGTATGAGTGGCCTGGTAATAAAAACATTTAAGATCTCTCGGCAATTTTCAGGTATGTAGTAGATCATTAAGTATAGTCATCATGGTGTGACTATACACTAGACATCCAGAATTTGCTCAACCTGAATTGAAACTTCATAACCTTGCAAAACCTGTAAGAGAGGGAAGGAGGGAATGCAGAGGGAGGTACTTTAGAAAATATATCCAGACTGTCTAATAATTTCCTTTACATCAATTTCCTTGGATTTTCAAGGAAAAGAAACTGAAAAAAAAGATTTATTTGAATAAATCTAAACATAACAATCTAGATTGATAAATTGGACTATATTTCTATTCAGAATATTTATTTAAAGAATAAACTGTTCTGGAGCTTTTAAAATGTTTACCTAATAGATTCATTTTAATGTAGCATATAGTTTTTATAAAATAGATGTCACTATACAAGGAATAAAACAATGGACTTAACTTTAAGAAATGTATAGTTCAATATGGAAGTAAAATATGCATATCATAGCAATGACAAGATGTTCGATTGCTATTTATTTATTGTCAACTGTATGGTAGTTCATTTTGACAGGAGATTTAAAGGAGACTTTGTAGAGGAAACAGAATCTAAGCTAGTCTGAAGAAGAAAGGTTTGTTAATATTTATATTTTTCAAGAAGAAAAATATTCCTCCGTTCCTTTTTTTTTTTTTTTTTTTAATTTATTTTTTCCGGGACCGGGGATCGAACTCAGGGCCTTAGTGCTTAGCGGGCAAGCACTTACACCACTGAGCTATACCTCCAGCCCAGAAAAATATTCCTAAAGAGAGGTTCCCGATAACAAACCCCCAAACACCAGAAGACAGGTGCAGTTAGGCACCTACATGCAGCAAGTTAATTTGAAAACGGCTAGGAGAAATTGCTACAATCCCGTAACTGGAAATACAGTTCACATGTTTTCAATAGGTCCATTACTTTGTAAAACATGTATGTTCTCAAATGGCTTACACCTTGGTATTCAAGTAATTCCAAAGCTTTGCTGGTGCCTGACTGTAAATAAAAAAAACGATCAATGACTTTAATAAAGGCAAGCACTTGCATCTCAGTAAGTGCCACTTTTTATTGTAATATTTCTTCAACAATATATTTATATAAAAACTGATAAACTAGGGAAGTGTATTAGTAAGAATACTTTATAAATTCTAATAAAAGTAGATTGGAGGGAATGAAGGAGAAAAGAATAAATAATATTGCAAAGCAATAAAAGTAGATCTGGAGAGAAAATTCAGAGTAAAGTTTGCCAGACAGGATGAACAGCATGGTCTAGGGGGAATAACAATTTGTTAGACAACATTTTAGCAATTATTTCTAAGAGAATTTATGATTTTTAACTACACTACTTCAAAATATAAAGTTTATATAAGACTATTTTAATGGAAAGCAGGAGTTCATCAACAATAGTGATTTGCATTAATTTAACAATGCTTTTAAAAGTTATTTCTCAACCTTTACCAAGTTCTCAAGATAAATTTCACTTAAATTTAGAATAAATCTGAATATATGATTACAGAGATGCAGGTAACAAATTTATATGTATTATTTATAGTTAATGCTTAATTACGAACATTGTAAAGATAACATATGAGAATTGCCTGTGTAACAGATATTTTTATTACTGGAAAAAAATTAATTTCTAAGCAAAGCAACTGAAGAAAAAGGATCTTAGTTTATTGTGGTTCAAATGATTTTATTAAAATTAGCTTTACACATTTAAAATATTTAAAGCATAAAAGAGCCTTGTCAAACAGTTAAACGAAACCCATCTATAACTGATCTTGCTAGGGTTTCAAAATAAGGTAGTATAGTTAAAACACAGATTAGTGGTGGGAAATGTTAGTTATTTTACTAATTATGGAAAAAAGTCTATACTTTTCTCAGGCAAAAGAGGGTGCTTTTAAAGCTAAATAAATATTTTAAATTAATTATTTCTTAGTATGTGAGATTATAAAAGCCTTAAGGATAGGGGCATTTTTGTATCCCATATAGTATCTCACCAGTTTTACATAGTATATGCTAAAATATTTTTCTGTTAAAAACATATTCTGAATGAACCTAATGCCAATCGGGCTACAAAAGATACAACACTCTGAGTGCATAAATAAAACCAGAATGATCATTTACAGAATTTGGTAAGAAAAATATTGTATTAATACTTTAGATCAACACTTTATATTTTACATATTTAGATGTTTTTGATAAACAGTTTTCATAATATA